>CM020513.1:22282500-22457894 GCA_009823395.1 Thamnaconus septentrionalis | reverse complement strand
ATTCCAGGACTAAAATGAAGAGGCCACTGCAGGGTGTGAGCCAAAGTTTTTATTTGGAAATGGAAGATGCAGTTCAGGAAATAGAAGAGGAAAATGACTTAGAGAAAAGAAAAAGGGAAAGAAGATGGGCGGGAGGGAAAAGAGGACAAGAGAGAAGAAAAAGAAAAAGAGGGATATATACCTACCTTGGACCTGTCTGGGCATGACGACAAACTACAGCCCAAAAAGAAAGAAGGTTGGAGAAAAAGAAAGAAGAAGAACCAGCAATTCAGACACAAGAGAGAAAGGCAAAATTAGAGGACAAAACAATGACAAAAATATTGATAAAACCCCATACTTACCCTGGACGACGAGGAGACACCAATGGGGAACCTGGAAAGAGAAAAAATTACAACAAGGAAGATAATTAGGAAACAATTTCAATCGAAAAACACCGCACTTGGTGGCGGCCAGATTATAGTATTCCCACCTGAGGGAAAAAGCAGGAAAGCGACAAAACAGTCAACTGCATTAGATGGCGGTGGGGTCAAATCAATAACACACAAAAAGAAGAGAATTCGAAATAATTCTAATCGGAAACACTTACCTGGTGGCAGCAGATGAGGAGTTCCCACCTGAAGGAAGAGCAAAGAAGACCAAATGGTCTCATACTATGGATGGCCGGTGAGGTCAAATTAAGCAATCACATACATAATTTGGAAAAAGGAGAGGAACAAATTTAAAGCCAAAGAAGAGAAAGAAATTAAAGACACAAAAGTCAAGAAGAAAGTCCAGAGTAGAGAGAGAGAAGGAGGAGAGGAAAGAATGGGGCAGAGGAAAGACCCAGAGCTCAAAAAGTGGCCAAGGACAAACATCCTGGTCTTCTTCAGGGTCGGCCACTTTCGCACGAAGAAGGGCACAAACCAGAAATGAACTGCAATGGGTAGCGCCCGATCACTTTTATCCATCGGAGACCGCTCAAGAAGGACAATTTTGAACCCCCACCACCTTCGGTGGTGGAAAACTTGAGACCAGGATCCAGAACCCGGGACATGCCTTTCCCACTCAATGGCAGGCTGCGGCACCAGCCTGGCTCCTGGCTCTGGACGGGCCTTTTTCCAAAAACCTAACCCCAACCCCAACCCCAACCCTAACCCCTGTCCCCAACCCTAACCCTAACTCAAACCCTACCCAAACCCAAACTCCTAACCCTAACCCTAACCTTAACCCTAACCCTTGTAAATAGGGCTCCGGTTTTGAGAGCTCATTCTGTTTTGGACCTTTCAACGGACAACATCTCCACTAAAAAAGAAGCTACCTTGCTACTAAGTTGCTAGCATTAGCCTAGCAACTTTTTTATGTTTCGTCGCGGTGCAAGTTTCTGAAGAAGGCCCGCCTCCGGGGCCGAAAACGCCGTCGCCGGCACACACAATTTTTGTTTTTTGTTTTTGTTTTGTTATTATTACTGCAACAGCTGCATATCTGTATTTGTATTTTCATTTTGGTTTTTTTATTAAAATTATTTTGAACGGACACAGCAGTCCTTCTTTTTTTCGCCTTTTTTGGGGGTTTTTGATTTTTTTGTTTTAAACCAATTCCGCAGCATAAAAAACAATTCATAGTTGCAAAAATTTAAAAAAGAATTCATTGTTAAATAAATAATTAATAATAAATAATTCATATATAATTAAAAATACAAATTAAATGGAGGCTAGACAGTTGGACAGAGGTCCGCTTATGGACGCCCGTCCTGAGGGAGCCTGACAATCAGAGTGAGGGTTCAGTGGAGGATGTGTATGGGGGATGGATGCTCTTTCTGCCTCTCCTCCCAGAGGGGTTGGAGACCTTCTCCTCAACCTAACCTCCCTAACCCTAACTCTAACTCAAACCTCAACCCCTAACCCCCTAACCCTAACCCTAACCCTAACCCTAACCCTAACCCCTAACCTGAACTCTAACCCTAACCCTAACCCTAACCCCAACCCTAACCCCCAACCCTAACTATTCTCAATCAACTAACCCTAACTCTAACTCGAATTTTAAGACATTTCAGACCAAGAAAAGTCTAATTTTTGAGAACCCTGCCCACCATCTTCGGATGGTGGGTTCTAGTGTCCGCTTGGAACAAACTTAGAGACACTTCCTGGGAGAAGTGAGTGCACCAAGATCCATCCCAGGCTCAGGGTGGATTTATTTTCCTCAACCTTACCCTGCTGTGGCATCTGCCCAGTGATTGGCCTAGAAGTGAGGACCACGGATTTTTGATGAGTCTTAAGCCCTCATAGCCAACCCAAACCCAGTCTTACCCTAATCTTAACCACTCTCCACTACGCCCTAAACAGTAGACCCTTTCTTTCGAATCCCTACCTAAAACTTAACCATATTTGGACCCCACTTGGCAAACCACTTAATTGGAGATCTGTCCTGAACCCCAACCCTAACCCTAAACCTAACCCTCGATAAACCCGACAAACCTGGACCCTGACCCTGGGCCTGACCCCGCCCTCTTCGGAGGTAGGTGGAATGACGGCCTAGGGTTGGGGACTGGGGAAGGGAAAGGTGGGGAGGGGATGGGGGAAGGGGATGGGGAGATAAGAAATTCTAACCCTATTCGCTTAATTGAGCCCTATAAATTGACTATTTAAAACACTAAATTTAGAAAAGTGTCTACTTTAGGACACCAACCTAGCCCTATTTTGAACCTAAACTCTACCCACGATGACATGCTGCAACCTGTTCCTCGATCTCAATTGACCAAACCCATTATCCTTAAGCCCCTTTAGGAGACCCCCACAGAATGAATGCCAGGAGAGTGAGTTTGATCAGGATGCCTGATGTGTGGATTCCAGGCGAGCCACCTCTATTGATCCAAAGCAGGAAATGGATGAGGAAAAAGCGAAAAGGAGGGAAGAATGCCAACTGAGGAAGAGCAAAGGGAAGAAAGAGGGATGGAGAAAGAAGAAGAAAGAGATTTCTTACCACCGGCCCCTGGGCAAGACGTTAAACTGCAACCCTAAAAAGGAAGAAAAGAAAGGTTAGAAGAAGAAAAGAGTTCAGAGAAAGAGAGAATAAATCACTTACCTGGAACCAACCTTCGGAAAGGCATACCGCCACCTAGAAGAAGAAAGAAAATTGAAAAATTAAAAATTGAAAAATGCAGGAAGCATAGAAGAACAAAAGGGATACACGCTTTGGCACAAAAGCGAGTAAAGGCATAAACCCGCCACTCAGCTACCAGGTCGGTTTCAAGCGCCTGAGGAAGGCCACAATCTTGGCCAAACGCCGCGATCTGGCCGACCTTTAAGACATTTCAGACGTGAAAGTCTAATTTTTGAACCCCCCGCCCACCATCTTCGGATGGTGGGTTTCTAGTGTCCGGTGGAACAAACTTAGAGACACTTCCTGAGAAGTGAGTGCACTAAGATCCATCCCAGGCTCAGGGTGGATTGTTTTCTTTAACCTAACCTTGCCGGCACTGTCAGGATAGGCTACAAGTGAGGACCACGGATTTTTGATGAGCCCTAAGCCCCTAGTAGCTGCTCCAAACCTATACTTACCCTTAATCTTAACCACTCTCTCCACTACGCCTAAACAGAACCTTTCGGAATCCCTACCTAAACTTAACCTATATTTGGACCCCTAATTGGCGAACCACTTAATTGGAGATCTATCCCCTTGAACCTAACCTCAACTCCTAAACCTAACCCCGATAAACCGACAAACCTGGACCCTGACCCTGGCCTGGACCCCTGCCCCTCTTCGGAGGTAGTGGGAATGACGGCCTAGGGTTGGGGGACTGGGGGAAGGGAAGAGGGTGGGAGGGATGGGGAAGGGGATGGGGTAGATAAGAAATTCTAACCCCTATTCGCTTAATTGAGCCTATAAATTGACTATTTAAAACACTAAATTTGAAAAAGGTCTACTTTCGGACACTAACCCTAGCCTTATTTTTGAACCCTAAACTCTACCTCGACGATGCTGTGAACCCGCTCCTGATCTCAATTGACCAAACCCATTATCCTTGCCCCTTAGGAGACCCCCCTGAAGAATGAATGCCAGGAGAGTGAGTTGATCAGGGCCTCCTGATGTGGGATTCCAGGCGAGCCACTTTATTGATCCAAAGCAGGAAATGGATGAGGAAAAAAGCGAGAAAAAGGAGGGAAGAATAACTGAGGAAGAGCAAAGGGAAGAAAGAGGGATGGAGAAAGAAGAAGAAAGAGATACTTACCACCGTCTCTGGGCAAGACGTTAAACTGCAAACCCTAAAAAGAAGAAAGAAAGGTTAGAAGAAGAAAAGAGTTCAGAGAAAGAGAATAACCACTTACCTGGAACCAACCTTCGGAAAGGCATACCGCCACCTAGAAGAAGTTAAAGAAATTGAAAATTAAAATTGAAAAATGGAAATGATAGAAGAACAAAAAGGGATACGCTTAAGCACATAAAGCGAAGTAAAGGCATAAACCCGCCACTCAGCTACAGGTCGGTTTCAGCTTTTCTGAGGAAGGCCACAATCTTGGCTTCAAACGTCGCGATCTGGCCGACCTTTAAGACATTTGTCCAGACGTGAAAGTCTAATTTTTGAATTCCCCTGCCCACCATCTTCGGATGCAGGGTTCTAGTGTCCGTTGAACAAACTTTCTAGGAGACACTTCCTGGAGAAGTGAGTGCACTAAGATCCATCCCAGGCTCAGGGTGGATTTATTTTCTCCTTAACCTAACCCTTGCCGGCACTGTCAGGATTGGCCCAAGTGAGAACCACGGATTTTTGATGAGCCCAAGCTTCTATAGCTGTAACCCAAACCCATACTTACCCCTAATCTTAACCACTCTCCATCACTACGCCTAAACAGAACCTCGGAATCTCCTACCTAAACTTAACCCATATTTGGACCCTAATTGGCTTAACCACTAATCTGGAGATCTATCCCTGAACCTAACCCCAACCCCAAACCTAACCCTCGATAAACCGACAAAACCTGGACCCTGGACCCTGGCCTGACCCCGGGCCCTCTTCGGAGGTAGTGGGAATGACGGCTCAGGGTTGGGGACTGGGGAAAGGGAAGAGGTGGGAGGGATGGGAAGTGGATGTAGATAAGAAATTCAAACCCTTATTCGCTTAATTGAGCTTCTATAAATTGGACCATTTAAAACACTAAATTTGAAAAGGTCTATTGGACACTAACCCCAGCCCTATTTTGAACCCAAACTCCACACTCGACGATGCTGTGAACCTGCTCCTGATCTCAATTGACCAAACCCATTATCCTTGCCCCCCTTAGGAGACCCCTGAAGAATGAATGCCAGGAGAGTGGGAGCGATCAGGCCTCCGATGTGATTCCAGGCGAGCCACTTTATTGATCCAAAGCAGGAAATGGATGAGGAAAAAGCGAGAAAAGGAGGGAAGAATGCCAACTGAGAGGAAGAGCAAAGGAAGAAAAGAGGGATGGAGAAAGAAGAAGAAAGAGATACTTACCACCGCCCTGGGCAAGACGTTAAACTGCAACCTAAAAGAAGAAAGAAAGGGTTAGAAGAAGAAAAGAGTTCAGAGAAAGAGAGAATAACCACTTACTCTGGAACCAACTTCGGGAAAGGCATACCGCCACCTAGAAGAAGAAGAAAATTGAAAAAATTAAAATTGAAAAAATGGGAAGATAGAAGAACAAAAGGGAATACGCTTTGGCAATAAAGCGTAGTAGCTGCATAAACCCGCCCACTCAGCTACAGGTCGGTTTCAGTGCTTGGAGGAAGGCCACAATCTTGCTGAAACGTCGCGATCTGGCTTTCACCTTTTAAAGACATTTGCAGACGTGAAAAGTCTAATTCTCTTGAACCCCTGCCCACCATCTTCGGATGGTGGTTCTAGTGTCCGTTGGAACAAACTTAGAGACACTTCCCCTGAGAAGTGAGTGCACAAGATCCATCCCAGGCTCAGGGTGTATTTATTTTCCTTAACCTAACCTTGCCGGGCACTGTCATTGTGATTGGCCTAAGTGAGGACCACGTGATTTTTGATGAGCCCAAGCCCTATAGCTAACCCAAACCTATACTTACCCTAATCTAACCACCTCTCCACCACGCCTAAACAGAACCTTCGGAATCCCTACCTAAACTTAACCCATATTTGGATCCCCAATTGGCGAACCACTTAATTGGAGATCTATCCTGAACCTAACCCCAACCCTAAACCTAACCCTCGATAAACCGACAAACCTGGACCCTGACCCTGGCCTGACCCCGCCTTCTCTTCGGAGGTAGTGGGAATGACGGCCTAGGGTTGGGGACTGGGGAAGGGAAGAGGGTGGGAGGGGATGGGAAGGGATGGGGTAGATAAGAAATTCTAACCCTATTCGCTTAATTGAGCCTATAAATTGGACTATTTAAAACACTAAATTTGAAAAGGTCTACTTTCGGACACCAACCCTAGCCCTATTTTGAACCCAAACTCTCACCTCGGTTATGCTGTGAACCACTGCCTGATCTCAATTGACCAAACCCATTATCCTTGCCCCTTAGGGAGACCCTGAAAGAAATGAATGCCAGGAGAGTGAGTTGATCAGGCCCCCTGATGTGGATTCCAGGCGAGCCACTTTTATTGATCCAAAGCAGGAAATGGATGAGGAAAAGCGAGAAAAGGAGGGAAGAATGCCAACTGAGGAAGAGCAAAGGGAAGAAAGAGGGATGGAGAAAGAAGAAGAAAGAGATACTTACCACCGCCCTGGGCAAGACGTTAAACTGCAACCTAAAAAAGAAGAAAAAGAAAGGGTTAGAAGAAGAAAAGTGAGTTCAGAGAAAGAGAGAACCACCATTACCTGGAACCAACCTTCGGGAAAGGTAGACACTACCGCCACCTAGAAGAAGAAGAAAATTGAAAAATTAAAAATTGAAAAATGGTAAGATAGAAGAACAAAAGGGATACGCTTTTGGTAATAAAAAGCTGCAGTAAAGGCATAAACCCGCCACTCAGCTACAGGTCGTTTCAGCGCCTGAGGAAGGCCACACCCTGGTCAAACGCCGCGATCTGGCCGACCTTACATGACTTCAGACGTGAAAAGTCTAATTTTTGAACCCCTGCCCACCATCTTCGGATGGTGGGGTTCTAGTGTCCACAGGAACAAATGAGTAGGAGACACCTCCCGAGAAGTGAGTGCACTAAGATCCATCCCAGGCTCAGGATGGATTTATTTTCCTTAACCCAACCTTGCGCGGCACTGTCAGGATTGGCCCAAGTGAGGACCACGGATTTTTGATGAGCCTAAGTCCTTCATAGCTAACCCAAACCTCATACTTACCCTAATCTAACCACCTCTACACTACGCCTAAACAGAACCTTTCAAATCCCTTTTACCTAAACTTAACCCATATTTGGACCCTAATTGGCAAACCACTTAATTGGAGATCTATCCTGAACCTAACCCTAACCCTAAACCTAACCTCGATAAACCGACAAAACCTGACCTTGACCCTGGCCTGACCCCGCCTCCTCTCGGAGGTAGGGAATGACGGCCTAGGCTTGGGGACTGGGGGAAGGGGAAGAGGGTGGGAGGGGATGGGAAGGGGATGGGGTAGATAAGAAATTTAACCCTATTCGTTTAATTGAGCCTATAAATTTGACCATTTAAAACACTAAATTTGAAAAGGTCTACTCGGACACCAACCCCAGCCCTATTTTGAACCCAAACCCTCCCATCGACGATGCCAGAACCCTTGCTCCTGATCTCAATTGACCAAACCCATTATCCTTGCCCCTTAGGAGACCCCTGAAGAATGAAATGCCAGGAGAGTGAGTTGATCAGGCCCCTGATGTGGATTCCAGGCGAGCCACTTTTATTGATCCAAAAGCAGGAAATGGATGAGGAAAAAAGCTGAGAAAAGGAGGGAAGAATGCCAACTGAGGAAGAGCAAAGGGAAGAAAGAGGGATGGAGAAAAGAAGAAGAAAGAGATACTTACCACCGTCCTGGGCAAGACGTTAAACTGCAACCTAAAAAGAAGAAAGAAAGGGTTAGAAGAAGAAAGAGTTCAGGAGAAAGAGAGAATAACCACTTACTCTGGAACCAACCTTCGGGAAAGGCATACCGCCACCTAGAAGAAGAAGAAAATTGAAAAATTAAAATTGAAAAAAATGGGAAGATAGAAGAACAAAAGGGATACGCTTGGCAATAAAAGCTTATGGTAAAGGCATAAACCCGCCGCTCAGCTACAGGTCGGTTTCTCAGCGCCTGAGGAAGGCCAATAATCTTGGCCGAAACGTCACGATCTGGGCTTCACCTTAAGACATGTGGCTCAGACGTGAAAGTCTAATTTTTGAATTTTGCCCACCATCTTCGGATGGTGGGTTCTTGTGTCCTGTTGGAACAAATCTTAGGAGACACTTCCTGAGAAGTGAGTGCACCAAGATCCATCCCAGGCTCAGGGTGATTTATTTTCCTGAACCCCAACCCCCAACCCCAACCCTCAACCCCCTAACCCCAACCCCCAACCCTAACCCTAATTTTTTGAAACCCCACCACCTTAGGGTGGTGGACTTGGGAGCGGCTTGAAGGCTCACTCTAGCACACCTCTGTGCCGGAGAGTGCACAGGGTTCTCCAGTGGAGCAATAATTCCTTTTCCCTAACCTAACCCTGTGAACCCAACCCCAGTTTTCGGAAAAACACTTTTTTTTGCCACCAATGCATCTCCCACTGAAATGAATAGCGAAATTCAAACGCAAATATCACGAGAACGGTAAGTCCCACCACCTTGGGTCCTTTTGATCCGTCCTGACACAATTCGCTATGCTGAACACACTGGTACTATCCCCGAAGCCCCCACGACTCCAGCGGTCTCTCGAGATATGGCCTTCCTCCAATAATTCCCGGAACCGGAAGTGACACCGTCACGGCTCAATGTTACAGGTAGGTACTGCCTTCATACACGCGGTGTACCAAATTTCAGACCTATAACTCACCTCATCATGGATGTGGAGCTTTTAGAGGATCGAATTCCCGATCGTGGTACCCTATGTACCCCACCCTAACCCCAACCCTAACCCTAACTGTCTGTCCCAACCTCCTAACCCCAACCCTTCAGATCTATAACTCATTCCAACAAGAGATGTGGACATTTTAGAGGACCTGAAATTCCGATCGTGGTTATTACTCCTGTACCTAACCCTAACCCCAACCCTGTCTCCTAACTCCTGTCCTCAGTCCCAACCTCATCTCCTAAAACCCCAAAACTCCTCAAACCTAACCTCCTAACCCTAACTCTAACCTTAAACCCTAACCCTAAACCCTAAACCCTAACCCTAACCTCCAACCCCAACCCCTAACCTCAACCCTAACCCTAACCCTTAACCCTAACCCTTTGCCCTAATCATAACCTTCCTAACCCCACCTTGGCCCTTATCTAACCCTTGCACATAACCTTATTTCACCTTAATCTAACCTCCCAATTTGATCCCTTCAATCTTAATCCTTAATTTGGCTCTTAACCTTTAACCCTGAATTATAAATCCATTATTTTCTATATTGTTTTTCACTTTTCATATACATATATAATTTATTAAAACCCAAAAAAATAACAATTAAAAATCTATAAACAATAAAAAAACTAAAAATATATAAAAATACTTAAAGTTCAAAAAAAACAAAAACAAAAATACTTAAAAACAAGTTAAAAACATTATTATTAATAAAACATTATGATTTGCTAATTTAAAAAACACCATATAAGTTAAAAATAAAACAAAAATTAAAAAACATTATAATTTTAAAAGCATTCAAATACAATTAAAACGAAGAAACAATCCATTTTGAGTTCATTTCATTTAAAACAATTGGGACCATCAGTGCTTCGCTTTTATTTTCTTCGCTTTTTCGGGTTATTCGCTTTTTTTCTCTCTTATTTGGGGTGCAAGAGCACCAGGAGAGCCATTGCTTCAAGCTCAGCCCGGCCAGAGACGGGGTCAGCTCCTCAGTTTTTTGTGTGCTATTAATTCCGACAGCGAATCCAAATAGCCAGTCTCCAAACGCCGTTGGTCACACATCCTTGTTTGTTGCTGATCGATCATGTTCTACCACTTTTGCTCCTTTGTTTTAACAAACAAATAAACTAATAATAAACATCCCAACAACAAACAAGCTGGCCCAAATTCACTAAACAATATTAATAACATAAACAAACACATCATAACAATAAACAACAAATAACTCAATAAATATACAACAAACAAACAAATAAACAACAAACAATACAAAATCCATGGGGATTTGTTGACAACGGTCCGCCATGGACTTCGGATGTTTAATCTTCAAGTACCTCGGGAGGGTCCCGGGCAGGATGAAGCATTCTTTGGTGGGATGGCCCGAGTTTTGACCTTCCCCTTCCTTCGGGAGGGGAACTCGCTTTCCAATCCTAACTCTAACCCTAACCCTAACCCTAACCCTCATCCCAACCCCTCAGGGGGAAGGGAATAGGAAGTGGGAAGGTGTGTGGGGGATGGGGAGGGGTAGAAGAGCAATCCTCAACCCCAGTTCTACTCCTATATTTAATTCCTGTTTAATCTCAAATCCCATCCCACTGGACTTCCGACCTAAAGCCCAGTTTGGGCCCCGATTGAACCCATATTTGTTTTCACAGACTAATCTTCAGCCTATCAGTTTTTTGAAGCTGTTTGTTCTCATTATTTATTAATAATCGAAGAGTAGCTCCGGTAGAGCTCATTTTGAAGGCTACCGTGGAAGGTGCAGTTGAGCTAATTTATTCACAAAAACGTGATATTAATACATTACTTAAGAAAAGGATACGTATTAAACAAAGGTAAGAAACCTTGAAGGAAGTTTTTACAGACAAAGAACCTGAAAAGAAATAGAAAGGTGAAGATTAGTGTGGCTAGGGACAAGGATCCGCAGAGACAGTGGAACAAGGAAGAAGGAAAAGGACAGAAGAAGAGAAAGGAAGACTGGAGGAGAAGAGAAGAAAACTTACCTGAAACAAAGGATACTTACCTGAAAAACCTGCAAAAAGGAAAAGAAAAGCACTTACCTGCACATACTTAGAACCTAAATTTCTTAAGCCCTAAGGAGCTTAATTTTTGAAACAGGATTTACCTGGAACCAGCCTGTGAAAAGGAAGGTACTACTTCATCGAAGGAAAACCTGCAGTAAATCCCATATCGTGACTGCAGAGTAGATGATGCAGGAATCCATCTTAACCGCCCCTGTATGACGTTAAAAGGCATCCAACAGGGAGTGTAGGCCCCTGTAAGCAAGCCAGCATTAGGCTATTAATTTTCAGTCAACTGGGCGCTTGATGAAGGACCCGGCGAGGTCCCGAAACGTAGCGCCTATTAGCGCTGACTGCCGACCATTCGGCAAGATAAGTTTAATTTTTGAACCCCCACCACCTTCGGTGGTGGTTTCAGCCTTAGGGATCTGCTCCATGTGCCCTCTCCGAAGAGGAGAGGCACCAGGTTTCTCCCTTTGAGAGAAACCTTTTTTCCTTATCCTAACCCTAACTCTAACTCCCAACTCCTAACCCTCAACCCTAACCTTAACTCCAACCCACCTTAGGGTGGTGGACTTTCTTTAGGGCTTGAAGGACCACCCCGAGCACATCCTCAGCTGGAGAGTGCACCGTTTCTCCACTGGGAGAATACCTTTTTCCTAAATCCTCACTCCTGCCAGGTCCTGGAGGGTGTGAAGGATTTGGCCCTTCAAGCTCCTCCCAGCCCCTTTTCGCTTTGTTTCTTTATTCTATACCTTGACATCTACACTCTAACCCTAAGCCCATATCCTAAACTCAACCACCTGACTTCTTTACCTAACCTAAATTACAATCTGTCCCCTCATATCTAAATTCTTGTGTTAATGAGCTCAACCCCAACCACTCCCATATATTTGAAACTAACCATAACCCTATCCAAATCTCTAACCCTAAATCTATAACTCCTTAAACAACGCCTTAAACTCTAACTCCATTTCTGTTCTATCTACTTCATCTATTCTCTTAACCCCAGTTCTATCCTGCATTTAATTATCAGTCCTACCCTGTTGCCTATCCTAAAAGCTCAGCCTGAGCCTCCGATTCTGAGGCCATTTTTGATTTCACGATTAATCTAAGCTCCATCTAATTTTCTAAAGCCACACTTGGTTGCCATCATTGCTCTTGGAGTAGCCAACGATGATTGACATCCTGGAGAGTTCCTTTTGCAAAGGCCACTGTTGAGAAAGTCCAGTTGAGCCAATTCACTTACCGCTTTAAGCTACATATGGGGATGGGGGGATATGGACATTGAGTAAGGCAGAAATCTGGGATGAGGCCTTGGAGATAAACCTAGAAAGAGGAAAAAGGATAAAGATTAGTTATGCTAAGGAAAAGGATCCGAAGGGACAGTGGATAGTCGACAGAAGAGAAGAAAGGAAGACTGGAGGAAGTAAAGAGGAACAAAAGAAGAACAGAAGACAAGAGGGAGGAAGAAGACGGGATGGAAAAGGAAGAAAGGAAGAAAAGAAGAAAAGGATAGAAGAAAAGGAAGAAAAGGAGTAGAAGAAGGTACTTTACCTTACTCACCTTACTTACCTTAATTGGATACCTGTAAAAAGAGAAAGAAAAATTAATAAAACTCATAAAGAAGACATAAAAACACTAATTGAAATACTTTTACTCAATTGGCATCTGGCAAGCACGTTAAACTGCAACCTGAAAGAAATTGAGAAGAAAATTAATTAATTTGGAAACTTCAAGCTATTTAAAGCACAACTAAAAACACTAATTGGATCTTAAATTTGGGAGGGAGGTGCAAACAGTGCACGGGCCTAATTTTGGAGTGGCTAAAACCATATTGGAAGCCAATTCCAGATGGCTAGCGCTTGATGGAAGGCCTTTATGCGTCAAACGCGCAGGCGGCCATCTTTGCAAATCCTTAATGCAATTAGAGCATTCTTAGAAACCCAACCACCTTAGGGTGGTGGACTTTCTTTAGGGCTTGAAGGCTCACCCGAGAGCACATCCTCAGCCGGAGAGTGCAATCGTTTCTCCACAGGGGAATACCTTTTTTTCCTAACTCTGGTTCTGCCAGGTCCCTCGGAGGGTGTGTGAAGGATTTGGCCTTCAAGCCGCCGAGTCCCCCTTTTCGCCTGTTTTATTCTATAATTTGACATCTACACCAACCCTAAGCCCATATCCTAAACCTAACCAATTCGACTCTTGCTCAAACCTAACCAATCTGTCCCCCTATATCTAAATCTAAGCAATTTGAGTCTAACCCCTAACCAATTTTATGATATTTGAAACAACCATAACCCCATCCAAATCCTAACCCCAACCATAACCCTTAAACAACGCCTAAACCTAACCCATTTCCTGTTCTATCTACTCATTCTCTCTTAACCCCTGTTCTATCCCTGATTTAATTATCATCTACCCTGTTGCTCATCCTAAAGCTCTAGCCCTCCCAGCCCCAGATCGAGTCCATTTTGGATTTCTATTTACCAATTCAAGCCCATCTAATTTTCTAAAGCCATTAATTCTGTCATCATTGTTTCGATGAACAATTTATGATTGATTCTGGAGAGCTCTTTATAAAGGCCAATGTTGAGAAAGTCCAGCTGAGCCGACTCTACTTACCGCTTTTAAGCTACCATATGGGGATGGGGACATGAGATGAGTAAGGCAGAAATCTGATGAGGCCTTGGAGATAAACCTAGAAAGAGAAAAAGGATAAAGATTAGTAAGTGCTAAGGAAAAGGATCCGAAGGGACAGTGGATAGCTCGATAGAAGAGAAAGAAGGAAGACTGGAGGAAGTAAAGAGGAACAAAAGAAGAACAGAAGACAAGAGGGAGGAAGAAGACGGGATGGAAAAGGAAGAAAGGAAGTAAAGAAGAAAAGGATAGAAGAAAAGGAAGAAAGGAGGAGAAGAAGGTACTTAATTTACCTACCTTACTTACCTTAATTGGATACCTGTAAAAAGAGGAAAGAAAAATTATTAACTCATAAAGAAGACATAAAAAAACACTAATTGGAAACACTTACCTCACCGGCCCTGGGCAAGACGTTAAACTGCAAACCTGAAAGAAATTGGAGAAGAAAAATTAATTAATTTTGGAACTAAGCTATTTAAAGCACAACTAAAACACCACTGGGATTCAAATTTCAGAGGGAGGTGCAAACAGTGCATCGGCTCACTTTTGAGTGGTTAAAACCATATTGGTAGCTAACTCCAGATGCATAGCGCCTGTTTAAGGCCTTTATAATGAACGTTATGCACAAGGCCATCTTTGCAACCTTTAATACAAGTATTGTATACTTTGAAACCCCACCACCAGGGTGGTGGACTTCTTTAGGCTTGAAGGCTCACTCCCGAGCATCCTCGCCGAGAGTGCAACGCCTCCACTGGAGAATACCTTTTTCCTGAAAACCCAACCCTAACCCTAACCCTAACCCTAAACTCAACCACTTTACTCTATCCCAAACCTCCAACCCCAACCGCTTCCAGGCCCCAACTTAACCTCTATCCCAACCCTAACCACTTTTTCTAACCCCTAACCCCAACCACTTTCATCTACCCAAATCCTAATCCACTCTTCTTCTTTACCTTAACTTAACCACTATTCTATTCTTTTCCAAACTTAACCCGTCTATCATCTCATCATTTGCTATAAAAACTAAAATTCAAAAATAAAAAAATAAAAATAAAAAACAAAAAATGTTTTTTACAAAAAAATTAAAAACTGTTAAAATGTACAAAAAATATTAAGAAACTATTAAAACAATAAAAAAATGTGTTAGTTCATGCTTAAGAGCAATAATTTATTAAAAAGTGTTAAAAACATATTTTCTAAAAACCGTTCAAAACTGTTAAAAAGCGTTAATTAAAAACCGCTAAAAAGCTGCTAAATAAAAAGTTAAAAAAAGCGCTTCATATAAGAAAAGCTTTGGAGCAGAAGCTCATTATTGCTCCAGCTCTCAAGAGAGCACATCATCTTTTTTCAGTGTGTCTACACCTGATGAAGGCCTGTTTAGAGGCTGAAACGTTGTGTTATTTTGATATTTGCACACCTTCCTTTGTTGTTTATTATTTTTACTTTTTTTATTTTGTTTATTAATAAATACATTATTAGATAGATAACAATCTAATAAATAATAATAAAATAATCTAAATAAATAACCTATAATTTCATAATAGGTTCATAAATACCTACCTGACACATACATACTACCTGGAACACATATCATACAATTCATACAATAAATACATACTTACCTGAATCACACAATCATACACAACAATAAATACAATACATACAATACTTACCTTCATACATGGAGTGGACGGTACTGCTACACGGCAGACGCCAGTGTCCCCCGCCCCCAACAGTGGGACCAGGGTTACGGGAGATCCGGGGTAGGGGAACTGAGAGAGCACCGCCTCCAACAGGGGAGGCCTTATTCCTAACCCTAACCCTAACCCTAACCCCTAACCCTAACCTCAAGATAGGATGGCTTGAAACCCCACTCCACCCTTCGGGTGGTAGAAAAACTTGAGACCAGATCCAGAACCCGACATGCTCTTCCCCACCCACGCCCAGGCTCCTGCGGCACCGCCTCGTCCTTGGTTTCAAGTGGCTTTTTCCAAAACCAACCCAACCTCAACCCCTCAACCCAACCCCAACCCCTAACCTCAACCCTAACCCTAACCCTAACCCTAATTTTGAAACCCCACCACCTAGGGTGGTGGACTCCTTAAGGGCTTGAAGGCCTACCCGAACACACCGCCGGAGAGTGTACAGGGTTCTCCGTGTGGAGAATAATTTTTTCCCTAACCTAACCCTAACCCTAACCCCTATTTTTAGGAAAAACACTTTTTTTTGCCACTCAACGAATCTCCGGTGAAATGAATAGCGCAAATTCAAAAACGCAAATATCGCGAACAGTGAGATCTCACGACCTTGGAACCTTGATCTGTCTGACATACTCCGGCCATGCTGAACACACTGGTACCATCCCCGAAGTCTCTACGACCTACGGTGTCCCAGAGATATGACTATTTCCGGTATAACTCCGGGACTGAAAGTGACATCATCACGTAATTCACGTCAAGAACCCAGGTACTCGTCTCCTTACACGCGTAAAACACCAAATTTCAGATCTATAACCCATTCCATCATGGAGATGTGGACATTTTAAGAGGATCAGTACCCCGACTGTGATTGTCTGTACCTAACCCTACCGCTAACCTCAACCCTAACCCTAACCCTAACCACAACTCAACCCTAACCCTTGCCGGCACTGTCAGGATTGGCCTAAAGTGGGGACCACGGATTTTTTGATGAGCCTTAAGCCTATGGCTAACCCAAAACCTATCCCTTGCCTAATCCTAACCACTCTCTCTACAACGCCTAAACAGAACCTATTGGGATCCACTGCCTAAACTTAGCCCATATTTGGACCCTAATTGGCTAACCACTTAATTGGAGATCTATCCCTGAACCTATTTCTAGCCCTAAACCCTAACCCTCATTAAACCGACAAACCTGGACCTGACCCTGGGCCTGACCCGCTCCTCTCTTCGGAGGTAGCAGTGGGAATGACCTAGGGTTGGGGTTTGGGGGAAGGAAAAAGAGGGTTGGGGAGGGATGGGGGAAGGGGATGGGGTGAATGAGGAATTCTAACCCTATTACGTTTAATTGGGCCTGTAAATTGTAGTTCTTCCCAAAACACTAAATTTGAAAGTCTCTGCTTTCCAGTTTTAACCTAGCCCTGTTTTGAACCTAAACTCTACACCTCGGCGATGCTGTGAACCCGTTCACAGATCTCAGATGACCAAACCCATTATCCTTGCCCCTTAGGAGGCCCTGAAGAATGAATGCCAGGAGGTGAGTTGATCAGGCCCCAGTGTGGATTCCAGAAACCCACTTTATTGATCAAAAGCAGGAAATGGATGAGGGAGCAGCGAGAAAAGAGGGAAGAATGCCAACTGAGGAAGAGTAAAAGGGAAGAAAGAGGATGGAGAAAAGAGAAAGAAGAAGAGATGCTTACCACCGTCCTGGGCAAGACGTTAAACTGCAACCTAAAAAAGAAGAAAAGAAGGGTTAAAAAGAAGAAAAGAGTTCAGAAAGAAGAATAACCACTTACCTGGAACCAACCTTGAGGAAGAACATACCGGCCACCTGAAAGAAAGAAAGTTGAAAAATTATTAAAATTATGAAAAAATGGGAGATAGAAGTACACAAAGGGATGCGGCGGCGCACAAAAGCGAGTAAAGGCATAAACCACTTCACTCTCAGCTGCAAGGTCGGTTTCAGGCGCCCAGCCTGAGAAGGCTACAATCTTGGCGGCTTGATCGCCGATCTGTGGCGACCTTTATAAAACATATTCAGGCAGCGAAATAGTCCAATTTTTTGAACCCCTCGCCCACTATCTTCGGATGGTGGGTTTCTAGATATCCGTAGGACAATCTTAGGAGACACTTCCTGAGAAGTGAGTGCATAAGATCCATCCCAGGCTCAGGATGGATTGTTACTGTAACCTTAACCTAACCTAACCTAACCTAACCTAGCAACCTAACCCTAACCCTAACCCTAACCCTAACCTATCCCGGATCCTAACCCCAAAACTTAACTCAAAGTACTGCAACCAAGACACTAAGCCTAAAATCTGAAATCGCCATTATTCACGCCTATTTTTTGAAAGAAGCTGATGAGAATTCCAGCGAGCTGAAATGAAGAGGCCACTGCAGGGGTGAGCCAAAAGTTTTTATTGCGGAAAATGGAAAGGATACAGTTTCAGGAAATAGAAGGAAGAATGACTTGAGAAAGGAAGAAGGAAAGAAGGACGGGAAGAGGCGAAGAGGACACGAGGAAGAAAAGAAAAGAAAGAGATACCTACCTTGGACCTGTCCTGGGCATGACATTAAACTGCAACCTGGAAAGAAAGAGGTTGGAGAAAGAAAAGAAGAAGAAAGACCAATTCGGACCTAAAAAGAGAAAAACAAAAGGCACAATTAGAGACAAACAATAACAACAACAATTACAAGACCCATACTTACCTGGACGATAAAGAATACCAATCGGAACCTGAAAAAAGAAAAAGAAAAAACATTACAACAAGGAAAACAATTCGGACACAATTCCAATCGAAAACACTTACCTGGTGGCAGCGGTGAGTGTTCCCACCTGAGGTAAAGCAGAAAAATGACAAAACAGTCAACTGCAGTAGATGGTGGGGTCAAATCAATAACACAAAAGAATAAGACAATTTGGAACTAATTCTAATCGGAAACTTACCTGGTGGCAGCAGATGAGGGTTCCCACCTGAAGGAAAAGCAAAAGAAGACCAAATAGTCTCGTGCTATGGATGACGGTGGGGTCAAATTAACAATTATACACACAATTGGAAAAGGAGAAATCAAATTTACAGCTAAAAGAAGACAAATTTGAAGACACAAAAGTCAAGAAGAAAGTCCAGAGAGAGAAGAAGAAAGAAGGAGGAGAGGAAAGAATGGGACAGAGGAAAAGAGGCCCAGAAAAGTGGCCAAGGACAAACATCCTTGGTCCCTTCAGGTCGCCACTCGCCTGAAGAAGGGCAAAGCGAAACGTCGCGGCAGCGCCGACCTTTATCCACTTGAGACGTCAAGAAGGACAATTTTTGAACCCCACCACCTTAGGGTGGTGGAACAAACTGAAGACAAAAACCAGAACCCGGAACAGGCCTTCCCACTCCACGGCAGGCCGTGCACCGCCGATCCTAGGCTCGGGACGTGGCTTTTTTCAAAAACCTAACCCTAATTCCCGATCGTGGTTATTACCCTGTACCTAACCCTAACCTAACCCCTAACCCCTAACCCTAACCTTCAACCCTCTTCTAACCCTAACCTAACCCTAACTTCCTAAAACTTAACCTTAATTTTTCCAATTTAAATAATAATTATTACCTTTATTTTTTGAATCCGGGACCACAACAACAATTATATATACTCACCATTTACTTTTATTTAAATTTCGTTTGCTGTGATTTAGTGTGATGTTTATTACCATTTTGGTCCATGAGAGGAGCCCTTACATTGCTTTCATCAAACCTCAGCCATGCAGAGCAGGTCCAGTAGGGCAATGACACCCCACCGGCCTGGCTGAGGTTTCCATATAAGGCATTAGCCTCACAACTCCATTACCCATCATTCTTAGCATGTTGACAACTTGGTGCGGGAAAATTTTCCACTCACTCTGGCCACACACGCCATTGAAGTAGCTACCTGGTAAGCTCTCCTGCTCCAAAACTGTTTTGCTTTTCACTTTGCCATTTATGCCTGATGAAGATCTGTTTTTGTATCGAAGCGTCGTAGGCAACCTATTTCACACAGTTGAGCATTTGTTTGAGAGTTGTTTCTTGAGGCTTTTAACTGCCGCACATCAACATTTTCGATTAAAAGTTGTTTCAAACTTACTTTTGACTCTGCCACTACTCTTTTCGGTAAACAACCTTTTACGAAGCTTTTGATAATTTTTGGTGCATAAATATGACCATTTTTTCGACGAAGAAAACTTTTCACGACGAAAACAAGTATTGCGTCATCGCCATTCTTCCTACGGACAGGCGAAAACCAACGCCCTTTCCGTCGAGCCACGGACTTCGCGATGGCTCGTGCCACACCCGGTCCCCGGAGAGGTTCTGGGACCCTCCTCTAAATCCTAACCCTAACCCTAAACCCTAAACCCTAACCCTAACCCTAACCCTAACCCTAAGGAGACGGATGACAAGAATGGAAGTCTGTGGAAAAAGGATTAAACAAACAAACAATTCTACTTACCTGGCACCTAAATTGGAAAAACGAATTTACAAATACTTACCTGTCACCTAAGCACTTACCTGCAACCTAAATTGGATACTTACCTTTAATTGGAACCCCTATAGTGGAAAAACCTGTAAAAGAAGAACAGTTAATTGGCTTATACTTACGGAAACCCTGTGGAAGGAAGTATACTCACGGATGGAAAACTATAGAATCCCTACTGCGGCCTATAGAGTAGATGATGGTGAGGTCCTATTCCGTCCTGGGCATGACGTTAAACTGCAGCCTCATGGGAGGAGCAGGCCGTGGGCCTTAGGTTGGAGCAAGCCATACTAGGCTGCTCACCTTTTCAGTCGACTTGCCTGATGAAGGGCGGAAAAGCCCGGCGTTGCAACAGTCGACTGCTAGCTATCACAACGAGATAGTTGAATTTTGACCTCCCACCACCTTAGGGTGGTGGTTCACAAGGGATCTGCCCAGAGCCTCTCTCGAAGCGGAGAGTGCCACAGTTCTTCTCTTGGAGAAGAACTTCTTTCCTTAACCTAACCTAACCCTAACCCTAACCCTGCCTCGCCCGGTTCCCTCTCGGGGGACTGGACACCCACCTCAAAACCTAACCCTATTTTTCGGAAAACACTTTTTGCCACTCAACGAATCTCCCATTGAAATGAATAGCGAAATTCAAACGCAAATATCGCGAGAACGGTAAGTCCTACGACCTTGGAACCTTGATCCGTCTGACATAATTCGGCCATGCTGAACACACTGGTACCATCCCGAGTCTCGACCTACGGTTCCCGAGATATGACTATTTCCGGTATAACTCCGGAACCGGAAGTGACATCATCACGTAATTCACGTCACAGGTAGGTACTCGCCTCATACACGCGTGTACCAAATTTCAGATCTATAACTCATTCCATCATGGAGATGTGGACATTTTAGAGGATCGGAAATTCGATCGTGGTTATACCCTGTACCTAACCTAACCTAACCCTAACCTAACCCTAACCTAACCCTAACCCTAACGGTAAGTCCTACGACCTTGGAACCTTGATCCGTCTGACATAATTCGGCCATGCTGAACACACTGGTACCATCCCGAGTCTCTCGACCTCGGTTCCCGAGATATGACTATTTCCGGTATAACTCCGGAACCGGAAGTGACATCATCACGTAATTCACGTCACAGGTAGGTACTCGCCTCATACACGCGTGTACCAAATTTCAGATCTATAACTCATTCCATCATGGAGATGTGGACATTTTAGAGGATCGGGAAATTCCGATCGTGGTTAATACCTGTACCCTAACCCTAACCCTAACCCTAACTAACTAACCTAACCTAACCCCCCTAACCCTAACCCTAACCTTCCTAACCCTAACCCTAACCTAACCCTAACCCTAACCCTTGCCGGCACTGTCAGGATTGGCCTAAGTGAGGACCACGGATTTTGATGAGCCTTAAGCCTATAGCTAACCCAAACCTATCCTTACCCTAATCCTAACCACTCTCTACAGCGCCTAAACAGAACCTATTCGGATCCACTACCTAAACTTAACCCATATTTGGACCCTAATTGGCGAACCACTTAATTGGAGATCTATCCTGAACCTAACCTAACCCTAAACCTAACCCTCGATAAACCGACAAACCTGGACCCTGACCCTGGGCTGACCCGCTCCTCTTCGGAGAGTAGGAATGAGACCTAGGGTTGGGGACTGGGGAAGGGAAGAGGGTTGGGAGGAGATGGGGAAGGGGATGGGGTAGATAAGGAATTCTAACCCTATTCGTTTAATTGAGCCTATTAATTGGACTATTTAAAACACTAAATTTGAAAAGATCTACTTTGGGACACTAACCCTAGCCCTGTTTTGAACCTAAACTCTACCTCGACGATGCTGTGAACCCGTTCCTGATCTCAATTGACCAAACCCATTATCCTTGCCCTTAGGAGACCCCTGAAGAATGAATGCCAGGAGAGTGAGTTGATCAGGCCCTGATGTGGATTCCAGGCGAGCCACTTTATTGATCCAAAGCAGGAAATGGATGAGGAAAAGCGAGAAAAGGAGGAAGAATGCCAACTGAGGAAGAGCAAAGGGAAGAAAGAGGATGGAGAAAGAAGAAGAAAGAGATACTTACCACCGTCCTGGGCAAGGCGTTAAACTGCAACCTAAAAAGAAGAAAAGAAAGGGTTAGAAGAAGAAAAGAGTTCAGAGAAAGAGAATAACCACTTACCTGGAACCAACCTTGGAAAGGCATACCGCCCAAACCCTAACCCCTAACCATAACCCTTAAACAACGCCTAAACCTAACCCCTGTCTGTTCTATCTACTTCAGTTATTCCCTTAACCCCAGTTCTATCCAGTATTTAATTCCTGTCCTACCCTGTACCCTATCCTAAAAGCCTAGCCTGGGCCCTCGATCGGAGGCCATTTTTGATTTCGACTTGACTAATCTAAGCCCATCTAATTTTCTAACGCCATTCACTCCGTCATTATTTTGTTTCGATAGCCACCGATGACAAATTCCGGAGAGCTTATATATAAAGGCCGCTGTAGAAAAGTCCAGTTGAGCCAATCTAATTACCGCTCGGCGCTTATATGGGGATGGGGGATATGACCTTGAGTAAGGCAGAAATCTAGATGAGGCCTTGGAGATAAACCTAGAAAGAAAAAAAAGGATAAAGATTAGTTGCGGCTAAGGAGAAGGATCCGGAAGGGACAGTGGATAGTCTACAGAAGAAGAGGAGAAAGGAAGACTGGTGGAAGATAAGAGAAACAACAGAAGAACAGAAGACAAGAGGGGAGGAAGAAGACGGGATGGAAAGGAAGAAAGGAAGAAAAGAAGAAAAGGATAGAAGAAAAGGAAGAAGGAGGAGAAGAAGGTACTTACCTTACCTACCTTACTTACCTGAAATTGGAAAACCTGTAAAAAAGAAGAAAGAAAAATTAATAAATTTATAAAAAAGACAAAAAACATTAATTGGAAACACTTACCTTACCGTCCTGGGCAAGACGTTAAACTGCAACCTGAAAGAAATTGGAGAAAGAAATTAATTAATTTGGAACTAAGCTATCTACAGCACAATTAAAAACACTAATTCGATCTAAATTGGGAAGGGAGGTGCAAACAGTGCACGGGCCTAATTTTTGAGTGGCTAAAACCATTTTTGGAAGCCAACTCCAGATGGCCAGCGCCTGATGAAGGCCTTATAGGCCGAAAAATTGCTATGCATGAAGGCCATCTTTGCAACCTAATGCAAGATTTGCATAATTTTTGAAACCCCACCACCTTAGGGTGGTGGACTTTCTTGAGGGCTTGAGGCCTACCGGAGCACATCCTCAGCCGAGAGTGCACCGGTTTCTCCTTTGGGAGAATACCTTTTTTCCCAAACCTACCCTGCCAGGTCCCGGAGGGTGTGTGAAGGGATTTGGCCTTCAAGCCCTCCGAGCCCCTTTTCGCCTGTTTTTAGCCTCTATTTTGACATCTACACCTAACCCTAAGCCCATATCCTAATCCTAACCAATTCGACTCTTGCCTAAACCTAACCAATTTGTCCCCCTATATCTAAACCTAAGCAATTCGAGTCTATATCTAACCCTAACCAATTTGACATTTAAAATTTGAATCTAATCATAACCCTATCCAAACCCTAACCCTAACCATAACCCTTAAACAACGCCTAAACCTAACCCCTGTCTGTTCTATCTACTTCAGTTATTCCCTTAACCCCAGTTCTATCCAGTATTTAATTCCTGTCCTACCCTGTACCCTATCCTAAAGCCTAGCCTGGGCCCCGATCGGAGGCCATTTTTGATTTCGACGACTAATCTAAGCCCATCTAATTTTCTAACGCCATTCACTCCGTCATTATTTTGTTTCGATAGCCACCGATGACAAATTCCGGGAGAGCTTATATATAAAGGCCGCTGTAGAAAAAGTCCAGTTGAGCCAATCTAATTACCGCTTCGGCGCTTATATGGGGATGGGGGGATATGACCTTGAGTAAGGCAGAAATCTAGATGAGGCCTTGGAGATAAACCTAGAAAGAGAAAAAGGATAAAGATTAGTTGCGGCTAAGGAGAAGGATCCGGAAGGGACAGTGGATAGTCGACAGAAGAAGAGGAGAAAGGAAGACTGGTGGAAGATAAGAGAAACAACAGAAGAACAGAAGACAAGAGGGAGGAAGAAGACGGGGATGGAAAGGAAGAAAGGAAGAAAAGAAGAAAAGGATAGAAGAAAAGGAAGAAGGAGGAGAAGAAGGTACTTACCTTACCTACCTTACTTACCTGAAATTGGAAAACCTGTAAAAAAGAAGAAAGAAAAATTAATAAATTTATAAAAAAGACAAAAAACATTAATTGGAAACACTTACCTTACCGTCCTGGGCAAGACGTTAAACTGCAACCTGAAAGAAATTGGAGAAAGAAATTAATTAATTTGGAACTAAGCTATCTACAGCACAATTAAAAACACTAATTCGATCTAAATTGGGAAGGAGGTGCAAACAGTGCACGGCCTAATTTTTTGAGTGGCTAAAACCATTTTGGAAGCCAACTCCAGATGGCCAGCGCCTGATGAAGGCCTTATAGGCCGAAACGCTTGCCAAGGCCATCTTTGCAACCTTAATGCAAGATTTGCATAATTTTTGGAAACCCCACCACCTTAGGGTGGTGGACTTTCTTGAGGGCTTGGAGGCCTACCCGGAGCACATCCTCAGCCGGAGAGTGCACCGGTTTCTCCTTTGGGAGAATACCTTTTTTCCCAAACCTACCCTGCCAGGTCCCGGAGGGTGTGTGAAGGGATTTGGCCTTCAAGCCCTCCGAGCCCCTTTTCGCCTGTTTTTAGCCTCTATTTTGACATCTACACCTAACCCTAAGCCCATATCCTAATCCTAACCAATTCGACTCTTGCCTAAACCTAACCAATTTGTCCCCCTATATCTAAACCTAAGCAATTCGAGTCTATATCTAACCCTAACCAATTTGACATTTAAAATTTGAATCTAATCATAACCCTATCCAAACCCTAACCCTAACCATAACCCTTAAACAACGCCTAAACCTAACCCCTGTCTGTTCTATCTACTTCAGTTATTCCCTTAACCCCAGTTCTATCCAGTATTTAATTCCTGTCCTACCCTGTACCCTATCCTAAAGCCTAGCCTGGGCCCCGATCGGAGGCCATTTTTGATTTCGACGACTAATCTAAGCCCATCTAATTTTCTAACGCCATTCACTCCGTCATTATTTTGTTTCGATAGCCACCGATGACAAATTCCGGGAGAGCTTATATATAAAGGCCGCTGTAGAAAAAGTCCAGTTGAGCCAATCTAATTACCGCTTCGGCGCTTATATGGGGATGGGGGGATATGACCTTGAGTAAGGCAGAAATCTAGATGAGGCCTTGGAGATAAACCTAGAAAGAGAAAAAGGATAAAGATTAGTTGCGGCTAAGGAGAAGGATCCGGAAGGGACAGTGGATAGTCGACAGAAGAAGAGGAGAAAGGAAGACTGGTGGAAGATAAGAGAAACAACAGAAGAACAGAAGACAAGAGGGAGGAAGAAGACGGGGATGGAAAGGAAGAAAGGAAGAAAAGAAGAAAAGGATAGAAGAAAAGGAAGAAGGAGGAGAAGAAGGTACTTACCTTACCTACCTTACTTACCTGAAATTGGAAAACCTGTAAAAAAGAAGAAAGAAAAATTAATAAATTTATAAAAAAGACAAAAAACATTAATTGGAAACACTTACCTTACCGTCCTGGGCAAGACGTTAAACTGCAACCTGAAAGAAATTGGAGAAAGAAATTAATTAATTTGGAACTAAGCTATCTACAGCACAATTAAAAACACTAATTCGATCTAAATTGGGAAGGGAGGTGCAAACAGTGCACGGGCCTAATTTTTGAGTGGCTAAAACCATTTTTGGAAGCCAACTCCAGATGGCCAGCGCCTGATGAAGGCCTTATAGGCCGAAACGTTGCGCGAAGGCCATCTTTGCAACCTTAATGCAAGATTTGCATAATTTTTGGAAACCCCACCACCTTAGGGTGGTGGACTTTCTTGAGGGCTTGGAGGCCTACCCGGAGCACATCCTCAGCCGGAGAGTGCACCGGTTTCTCCTTTGGGAGAATACCTTTTTTCCCAAACCTACCCTGCCAGGTCCCGGAGGGTGTGTGAAGGGATTTGGCCTTCAAGCCCTCCGAGCCCCTTTTCGCCTGTTTTTAGCCTCTATTTTGACATCTACACCTAACCCTAAGCCCATATCCTAATCCTAACCAATTCGACTCTTGCCTAAACCTAACCAATTTGTCCCCCTATATCTAAACCTAAGCAATTCGAGTCTATATCTAACCCTAACCAATTTGACATTTAAAATTTGAATCTAATCATAACCCTATCCAAACCCTAACCCTAACCATAACCCTTAAACAACGCCTAAACCTAACCCCTGTCTGTTCTATCTACTTCAGTTATTCCCTTAACCCCAGTTCTATCCAGTATTTAATTCCTGTCCTACCCTGTACCCTATCCTAAAGCCTAGCCTGGGCCCCGATCGGAGGCCATTTTTGATTTCGACGACTAATCTAAGCCCATCTAATTTTCTAACGCCATTCACTCCGTCATTATTTTGTTTCGATAGCCACCGATGACAAATTCCGGGAGAGCTTATATATAAAGGCCGCTGTAGAAAAAGTCCAGTTGAGCCAATCTAATTACCGCCGGGCGCTTATATGGGGATGGGGGGATATGACCTTGAGTAAGGCAGAAATCTAGATGAGGCCTTGGAGATAAACCTAGAAAGAGAAAAAGGATAAAGATTAGTTGCGGCTAAGGAGAAGGATCCGGAAGGGACAGTGGATAGTCGACAGAAGAAGAGGAGAAAGGAAGACTGGTGGAAGATAAGAGAAACAACAGAAGAACAGAAGACAAGAGGGAGGAAGAAGACGGGGATGGAAAGGAAGAAAGGAAGAAAAGAAGAAAAGGATAGAAGAAAAGGAAGAAGGAGGAGAAGAAGGTACTTACCTTACCTACCTTACTTACCTGAAATTGGAAAACCTGTAAAAAAGAAGAAAGAAAAATTAATAAATTTATAAAAAAGACAAAAAACATTAATTGGAAACACTTACCTTACCGTCCTGGGCAAGACGTTAAACTGCAACCTGAAAGAAATTGGAGAAAGAAATTAATTAATTTGGAACTAAGCTATCTACAGCACAATTAAAAACACTAATTCGATCTAAATTGGGAAGGGAGGTGCAAACAGTGCACGGGCCTAATTTTTGAGTGGCTAAAACCATTTTTGGAAGCCAACTCCAGATGGCCAGCGCCTGATGAAGGCCTTATAGGCCGAAACGTTGCCAAGGCCATCTTTGCAACCTAATGCAAGATTTGCATAATTTTTGGAAACCCCACCACCTTAGGGTGGTGGACTTTCTTGAGGGCTTGGAGGCCTACCCGGAGCACATCCTCAGCCGGAGAGTGCACCGGTTTCTCCTTTGGGAGAATACCTTTTTCCCAAACCTACCCCTTTAACCCTACGCCGGTCACTGTCCTAAGCCTATCCGGATCCTTTGAAAAACTTAACTCAATGTACTGCAAGCAAGACACTAAGCCTAAATCTGAAATCGCCATTATTCGCGCCTATTTTTTTTGAGAAGCCGCTGATGAGTAATTTCAGCCGAGGCACAAAATGAAGAGCCACTGCAGAGTGAGCCAAAGTATTTTATTGCGGAAAATGGAAAAGGATACAGTTTCAGGAAATAGAAGGAAGAATGACTTGAGAAAAGAAGGGAAAGAAGAAGGGCGGGGAAGGAAAAGCGAAAGAAGAGACAAGAGGAAGAAAAGAAAAGAAAAGATACTTACCATACCTGCCTTGGACCTGTCCTGGGCATGACATTAAACTGCAACCTGGAAAGAAAAGAAGGGTTGGAGAAGGAAAGAAGAAGAACCAATTCAGACCTAAAAAGAAAGAAGAAAAAGACACAATTAGAGACAAATAATCACAAAAAACAATTACAAGACCCATACTTACCTGGACTCCTGAAGAACACCAATCAGGAACCTGAAAAAGAAAGAAAAAACAAACTTACAACAAGGAAAACAATTTGGACACAATTCTATTCAAGAAAACACTTACCTGGTGGCAGCGGACGAGGTGTTTCCACCTGAGAAAAAGCAAAAAAGCGACAAAACAGTCAATTACAGTAGATGACGGTGGGGTCAAATTCATAACACAAAAGAAGACAATTTGGAATCAATTCTAATCAGTAACACTTACCTGGTGGCAGCAGATGAGGTTCCACCTGAAGGAAAAGCAAAAAGACCAAATAGTCTCATGCTATGGATGACCAATTGGAGGTCAAATTAACAACAATACATACAATTAGGAAAAGAAATACAAATTTACAGTTAAAGAAAACAAAATTGAGACACAAAGAAGAAAGTCCAGAGTGAAGAGAAGAAGAAGGAGGAGAGGAAGGAATGGGGCAGAGGAAAGGCCCAGAGCCAAAAAAGTGGCCAGGACAAACATCCTTGGTCCCTTCAGGTCGACCACTACGCCTGAAGAAGGGCACAAACCAGCCCGAAAGCGTCGGCGGCGAGCCGGCCTACATCCACCCAGGGCGTCAAGAAAGGACAATTTTGAACCCCACCACCTTGGGTGGTGGAACAAACTCTGAGACCAAGACCCAGAACCGGGACATGCCTTCCTCCACGGCAGGCCCGTGCACCGCCCGTCCTAGGCTCGGGACGTGGCCTTTTCAACAAACCTAACCCGCCAGTGCGCCAGGGTTGGCCCGAGGGAGGTTCTTGGATCCTCCTGGAGCCTTCATTTGAGGCACAATGGAGTAACTTCCATATCTTATCACTAAACCTAACCATCCCTTCCCATGCCTAAACAGAACCCTAATTCGGACACCTAGAACCTAACCATTCTAACCCCTAATTTGGAGCCTAAACTTAACCATTCCCTCCCAAGCCTAAACCTAACCCTAAGTGAAACAAACTTAAGCCCAATTTAAAACCTAATCTGAACCTAAATTTACATTATTGCCTAATCTGAACCTAAATTTGGACTACCAGCTCTAACCTAACCTTTAACCCTACTTGGGGTCACTGTCCTAAAGCCTATCCCCGGATCCCTTCCCCAAAACTTAACTCAATGTGCTGCAACCAAGACACTAAGCCTAAATCTGAAATCTCGCCATTATTCACGCCTATTTTTTTTTTTGAGAAGCCGCTGATGAGTAATTCCAGCCGAGCTAAAATGAAGAGAGCCACTGCAGGGGTGAGCCAAAAGTATTTTATAATGCGGAAAATGGAAAGGATACGGTTTCAGGAAATAGAAGGGAAGAATGACTTGAGAAAGAAGAAGGAAAAGAAGAAGGAGAGAGAGAAAGCGAAAAGAAGAGGACAAGAGGAAAAAAAAAAAAAAAAGATACTTACCATACCTACCTTGGACCTGTCCTGGGCATGACATTAAACTGCAACCTGGAAAAGAAAGAAGGGTTGGAGAAAGGAAGAAGAAGAACCAATTCGAGACCTAAAAGAGAAGAAAAAGACACAATTAGAGACAAATAATCACAAAAACAATTACAAGACCCATACTTACCTGGACTTCTGAAGAACACCAATCGGGAACCTGAAAAGAGAAGAAAAAACAAACTTACAACAAGGAAAACAATTTGGACACAATTCTATTCGAAAACACTTACCTGGTGGCAGCGGACTGAGGTGTTCCACCTGAGGAAAAGCAAAAAAAGCGACAAAACAGTCAATTGCAGTAGATAGCGGTGGGGTCAAATTCATAACACAAAAAAGAAGACAATTTGGAATCAATTCTAATCAGTAACACTTACCTGGTGGCAGCAGATGAGGTTCCCACCTGAAGGAAGAGCAAAAAGAAGACCAAATAGTCTCATGCTATGGATGGCCAATTGAGGTCAAATTAACAACAATACATACAATTCGGAAAAAGGGAGAAATACAAATTTACAGTTAAAGAAAAAACAAAATTGAGACACAAAGAAGAAAGTCAGAGTGAAGAGAAGAAGAAGAAGGAGGAGGAAAGGAGAATGGGGCAGAGGAAGGGCCCAGAGCCCAAAAAAGTGGCCAGGACAAACATCCTTGGTCCCTTCAGGTGACCACTCGCCTGAAGAGGGCACAAACCAGCCCGAAGCGTCGCGGCCGAGCGACCTACATCCGCAGGGCGTCAAGAAAGGACAATTTTGAACCCCCACCACCTTGGGTGGTGGAACAGCTCCTGGACCAAGACCCAGAACCGGGACATGCCTTCCCCACTCCGCGGCGAGGCCCGTGCACACCGCCGATCCTAGGCTCGGGGCGTGGCCTTTTCAACAAACCTAACCCGCCCGAGTGCACGCCAGGGTTGGCCCAGGGAGGATTCTTGGATCCTCCTGGAGCCTTCATTTGAGGCACACAATGGGTAACCCCAACCCATATCTTATCCTAAACCTAACCATCCCTTCCCATGCCTAAACAGAACCCTAATTCGGGCAACGCTAAACCTAACCATTCTAACCCCTAATTTGGAACCTAAACTTAACATTTCCCTCCCAAGCCCTAAACCTAACCTAAGTGAAACAAACTTAAGCCCAATTTAAAACCTAATCTGAACCTAAATTTACATTTATTGCCTAATCTGAACCTAAATTTGGACTACTAGCTCTAACCCTAACCTTTAACCCTCACTTGGTCACTGTCCTAAGCCCTATCCGGATCCTAACCCCAAAACTTAACTCAATGTACTGCAACCAAGACACTAAGCCTAAATCTGAAATCGCCATTATTCAACCTATTTTTTGAGAAGCCGCTGATGAGTAATTCCAGCCGAGCTAAAATGAAGAGCCACTGCAGAAATTGAGCCAAAAGTATTTTATTGCGGAAAATGGAAAGGATACAGTTCAGGAAATAGAAGGGAAGAATGACTTGAGAAAAGAAGAAGGGAAAGAAGAAAGGGGACGGAGGAAGAGGCGAAGAAGAGGACAAGAGAGGAAAAGAAAAAAAGAAAAAAGATACTTGCCATACACTACCTTGGACCTGTCCTGGGCATGACATTAAACTGCAACCTGGAAAGAAAGAAGGGTTGGAGAGGAAGAAGAAGAGAACCAATTCGAACCCTAAAAAGAAGAAGAAAAAGACACAATTAGAGACAAATAATCACAAAAACAATTACAAGACCCACTACTTACCTGGACTACGAAGAACACCAATCGGGAACCTATGAAAAGAAAGAAAAACAAACTTACAACAAGGAAAACAATTTGGACACAATTCTATTCGAAAACACTTACCTGGTGGCAGCGGACGGTGTTCCCACCTGAGGAAAAAGCAAAAAAAAGCGACAAAACAGTCAATTACAGTAGATGTGGTGGGGTCAAATTCATAACACAAAAAGAGACAATTTGGAATCAATTCTAATCAGTAACACTTACCTGGTGGCAGCAGATGAGGGTTTCCCACCTGAAGGAAGAGCAAAAGAAGATAAATAGTCTCATGCTACTGGATGGCGGTGGGGTCAAATGCTAACAATACATACAATTGGAAGGAGAGCTAGAAATTTACAGTTAAAGAAAACAAAATTGAGACACAAGAAGAAAGTCAAGAGTGAAGAAGAAGAAGGAGAGAGGAAAGAGTGGGGCAGAGGGAAAGGCCAGAGCCCAAAAAGTGGCCAAGGACAAGCATCCTTGGTCCCTTCATAGATCGACCACTTCGCTGAAGGGCTAGAGCCAGGCCAATATCAGCGGCCGAGCCGTAGCACTCCGCAGGGCATCAAGAAAGGACGATTTCGGAACCCCACCACCTTCGGGTGGTTGAACAAACCATAGGATAAGACCCCAGAACCCGGGACATGCCTTCCTCCACGCGGCAGGGCCCGTTGCAGCGCCCGTCCCTAGGCTCGGGGCGTGGCCTTTTCAACAAACCTAACCTAACTTCTTCTAACCCTAACCTAACTAACTTCTTCTTCTTCTTCTTGCTGGCCTAACTGCACCTTCATAAGTGGGCCTTGTGGGACAGGGCAAAGCCATACTAGGCTGCTCACCTTTTCAGTCGACTTGCCTGATAGAAGGCGGAAAAGCCGAAGCGTTGCAACAGTCGACTGCTAATATCTAGCAGAGATAGTTGAATTTTTTGACCTCCCACCACCTTGGGGTGGTGGTTCCTGGCTAGGGATCTGCCCAGAGCCTCTCAGGCGGAGCGTACCACAGTTCTTCTCTTGAGGAAAGAACTGCTCGCCTTAACCTAACTAACTTGGCCCTAACCCTGCACCTACATGGTTCCCTCTGGGGACTGGACACCCACCCTCAAAACCCTAACTTCCTATTTTTGGGAAAAACACTTTTTTTTGCCACTCAGCCCAAATCTCCCATTGAAATGAATGGCAAAATTCAAACACAGCAAATATAGCTGAGCATTGAAGTCCTAGTCGACCTTGGAACCTTGATCACCGTCTGGCGCATTCGGCCATGCTGAACACACTGGTACCATCCCGAGTCTCTCGACCCTCTGATTCCCGAGATATGTATTATTTCAGTATAACTCGGAACCGGAAGTGACATCATCACATAATTCCATCATCCCAAGGTAGGTACTCGCCTCCATACACGTGTGCAAATTTCAGATCTATAACTCATTCCATCATGGAATGTGGACATTTAGAGGATCGGGAAATTCTGATCGTGGTTATACCTGTACCTTCTTCTTCTTCTTCAACTAACTATCTTACTTCTAACCCTTGCGGCTGCTGTCAGGATTGGCTAAGTGAGGACCACAGTTTTTGATGAGCCTTAAGCCCTGCTAATGCAAACTTCCTCCTTACCTAATCCTAACCACTCTCTCTACAGAGCGCCTAAACAGAACCTATTCAGGATCACTACCCTAAGCTTAGCCCATGAAACTTGGACCTAATTGGCGAACCATAATGGTGGAATCTGTCCTGACACCTAACTCTAACCCTGAGAGCCTAACCCATAGATAAACACGACAAACCTGGACCCTGACCCTGGGCCTGGCCCTCGCTCCTCTTGAGGTAGTGAGATAGCTGACCCTAGGGAGTTGGGGACTGAGAGGAAGGAAGAGAGGTTAGGAGAGAGATGGGAAGGGGATCAGGAATGAATAAGAGTCTAACCCTAATGTCGTTTTAATTGGGCCCTATTAATTGGACTATTTAAAACACTAAATTTGAAAAAGATCTAGCACGGACACTAACCTTCTAGCCCTATTTGAACCTAAACTCTACCTCACGTGATGCTGTGGACGTTCTGATCTCAATTATTATTGCCCATTATCACTTGCCTTAGGAGACCCCTGAAGAATGGATGCCCAGGAGGTAGAGTTAGTCAATTTCGTGATGTGATTTCCAAGTGAGCCACTTACAATGATCCGAAGCAGAAATGGATGAGGAAAAGCGAGAGGAAAGGAGGAAGAGATGTAGCTGAGGAGAAGCAAAGGGAAGAAGGGGTTGGAAGAAGAGAAGAGATAATTACACACCACCGTCCCTGGGCAGGGCGTTAAGCTGCAGCCCTAAAGAAGAAAGAAGGGTTAGAAGGAAGAAAGGGTTCAGAGAGAGAATAGCCACTTACCTCGGACCAACCTTGGAAAGGCATACAGCCACCTAAAAGAAATGGGGAAAATGATTCGGGAATTTGACAATGGGAAGATAGAAGAAAAACAAGGATCGCGCTTATGGCACAAAAAGCGAGTAAAGGCACTCAAAACACCCACTCAGCTACAGGTCGATTTCAGGCGCCTGAGGAAAGGCCCTGATCTTGGCAGCATCGCGTGATCTGGCCGACCTTTAGATGTATTCAGGCGGTGAAAGTCGTGGTGCAGACCCTGCCTGCATCTTGGGATGGTGGGGTTTAATGTCGTTGGGACAAACTTGGGAGACACTTCCTGAAGGAGGTGGTGCACTAAGATCCATCCAGGGCTCCAGGGTGGTTGTTTTCATAACTAACCCTAATAACCTGGCCTGGCCTGGCTTTCTTAGCTACAGCCTATTCTTGGCCCTCAACTTGGCCTAGCTCTCACGGATCTACAGCACTAGAAAGCTTATCAAAGTACCTTAGCCAGGCACTAAGGCCTAAAATCTGAAATCGCCATTATTCATACCTATTTTTCGAAAAGCCCGGCTGATGAAAATTCCAGCCGAGGCTGAAATGAAGAGGCCACTGCAGGGGTGAGCCAAAAGTTGTTTATTGCGGAAATGGAAAAGGATACAGTTCCAAGAATAGAAGGGAAGAGCCAACGAGAAGGAAGAAGGGAAAAGAAGGATTTGAGAAGAGCGAAAGCGAAGAGGACCACGAGGAAGAAAAGAAGAAAGGGATACCTACCTTGGTTCTGTGTCCTGGGCACTGACATTAAACCGCAACCTGGGAAAGAAAGAGGGTTGGAGAAAGAAAGAAGAAGAAAAGACCAATTAGGACCTAAAGGAAGAAAAACAAAAGATACTGGAATTAGAGACAAACAATAACAACAACAATTACAAAGACCCATACTTACCTGGGCGATAAAGTATGCAAGTGAGAACCTGAAAAAAGAAAAAGAAAAAAACATTACAACAAGGAAAACAATTCAGGACACAATTCCAATGAAAACACTTACCATGGTAGGCAAGCGGATGATGTGTTCCCACCACAAGAGATAAAGCAGAAAAATGACAAAACAGTCAACTGCAGTATTAGATGACTGGTGGGGTCAAATCAATAACACAAAAGAATAAGACAATTTGGAACTAATTCTAATGGAAGCACTTACCTGAGTGGCAGCAGATGAGGGTTCCACCTGGAAGGAAAGCAAAGAAGACCAGAATAGTCTCTCGTGCCTGGATGACGGAGGTGGGGTCAAATTAACAATGTATACACACAATTGAAAAGGGGAGAAATCAAATTTGTATAAAGAGACAAAGGTTGAGAGACTAAAGAAAGTCAAGAAGAAAGTCAGAGAAGAGAAGAAAGAAGGAGGAGAGAGGAAAGGATGGGACGGAGGAAGGACCGGAGCCCAGAGAAAGTGGCCAAGGACCGACATCCTTGGTCACTTCAGGTCGCCACTCGCCTGAAGAAGGGCAAAGCGAAACGTCGCGGCAGCGCCGACCTTTATCCACTTGAGACGTCAAGAAGGACAATTTTTGAACCCCACCACCTTAGGGTGGTGGAACAAACTGAAGACAAAAACCAGAACCCGGAACAGGCCTTCCCACTCCACGGCAGGCCGTGCACCGCCGATCCTAGGCTCGGGACGTGGCTTTTTTCAAAAACCTAACCCTAATTCCCGATCGTGGTTATTACCCTGTACCTAACCCTAACCTAACCCCTAACCCCTAACCCTAACCTTCAACCCTCTTCTAACCCTAACCTAACCCTAACTTCCTAAAACTTAACCTTAATTTTTCCAATTTAAATAATAATTATTACCTTTATTTTTTGAATCCGGGACCACAACAACAATTATATATACTCACCATTTACTTTTATTTAAATTTCGTTTGCTGTGATTTAGTGTGATGTTTATTACCATTTTGGTCCATGAGAGGAGCCCTTACATTGCTTTCATCAAACCTCAGCCATGCAGAGCAGGTCCAGTAGGGCAATGACACCCCACCGGCCTGGCTGAGGTTTCCATATAAGGCATTAGCCTCACAACTCCATTACCCATCATTCTTAGCATGTTGACAACTTGGTGCGGGAAAATTTTCCACTCACTCTGGCCACACACGCCATTGAAGTAGCTACCTGGTAAGCTCTCCTGCTCCAAAACTGTTTTGCTTTTCACTTTGCCATTTATGCCTGATGAAGATCTGTTTTTGTATCGAAGCGTCGTAGGCAACCTATTTCACACAGTTGAGCATTTGTTTGAGAGTTGTTTCTTGAGGCTTTTAACTGCCGCACATCAACATTTTCGATTAAAAGTTGTTTCAAACTTACTTTTGACTCTGCCACTACTCTTTTCGGTAAACAACCTTTTACGAAGCTTTTGATAATTTTTGGTGCATAAATATGACCATTTTTTCGACGAAGAAAACTTTTCACGACGAAAACAAGTATTGCGTCATCGCCATTCTTCCTACGGACAGGCGAAAACCAACGCCCTTTCCGTCGAGCCACGGACTTCGCGATGGCTCGTGCCACACCCGGTCCCCGGAGAGGTTCTGGGACCCTCCTCTAAATCCTAACCCTAACCCTAAACCCTAAACCCTAACCCTAACCCTAACCCTAACCCTAAGGAGACGGATGACAAGAATGGAAGTCTGTGGAAAAAGGATTAAACAAACAAACAATTCTACTTACCTGGCACCTAAATTGGAAAAACGAATTTACAAATACTTACCTGTCACCTAAGCACTTACCTGCAACCTAAATTGGATACTTACCTTTAATTGGAACCCCTATAGTGGAAAAACCTGTAAAAGAAGAACAGTTAATTGGCTTATACTTACGGAAACCCTGTGGAAGGAAGTATACTCACGGATGGAAAACTATAGAATCCCTACTGCGGCCTATAGAGTAGATGATGGTGAGGTCCTATTCCGTCCTGGGCATGACGTTAAACTGCAGCCTCATGGGAGGAGCAGGCCGTGGGCCTTAGGTTGGAGCAAGCCATACTAGGCTGCTCACCTTTTCAGTCGACTTGCCTGATGAAGGGCGGAAAAGCCCGGCGTTGCAACAGTCGACTGCTAGCTATCACAACGAGATAGTTGAATTTTGACCTCCCACCACCTTAGGGTGGTGGTTCACAAGGGATCTGCCCAGAGCCTCTCTCGAAGCGGAGAGTGCCACAGTTCTTCTCTTGGAGAAGAACTTCTTTCCTTAACCTAACCTAACCCTAACCCTAACCCTGCCTCGCCCGGTTCCCTCTCGGGGGACTGGACACCCACCTCAAAACCTAACCCTATTTTTCGGAAAACACTTTTTGCCACTCAACGAATCTCCCATTGAAATGAATAGCGAAATTCAAACGCAAATATCGCGAGAACGGTAAGTCCTACGACCTTGGAACCTTGATCCGTCTGACATAATTCGGCCATGCTGAACACACTGGTACCATCCCGAGTCTCGACCTACGGTTCCCGAGATATGACTATTTCCGGTATAACTCCGGAACCGGAAGTGACATCATCACGTAATTCACGTCACAGGTAGGTACTCGCCTCATACACGCGTGTACCAAATTTCAGATCTATAACTCATTCCATCATGGAGATGTGGACATTTTAGAGGATCGGAAATTCGATCGTGGTTATACCCTGTACCTAACCTAACCTAACCCTAACCTAACCCTAACCTAACCCTAACCCTAACGGTAAGTCCTACGACCTTGGAACCTTGATCCGTCTGACATAATTCGGCCATGCTGAACACACTGGTACCATCCCGAGTCTCTCGACCTCGGTTCCCGAGATATGACTATTTCCGGTATAACTCCGGAACCGGAAGTGACATCATCACGTAATTCACGTCACAGGTAGGTACTCGCCTCATACACGCGTGTACCAAATTTCAGATCTATAACTCATTCCATCATGGAGATGTGGACATTTTAGAGGATCGGGAAATTCCGATCGTGGTTAATACCTGTACCCTAACCCTAACCCTAACCCTAACTAACTAACCTAACCTAACCCCCCTAACCCTAACCCTAACCTTCCTAACCCTAACCCTAACCTAACCCTAACCCTAACCCTTGCCGGCACTGTCAGGATTGGCCTAAGTGAGGACCACGGATTTTGATGAGCCTTAAGCCTATAGCTAACCCAAACCTATCCTTACCCTAATCCTAACCACTCTCTACAGCGCCTAAACAGAACCTATTCGGATCCACTACCTAAACTTAACCCATATTTGGACCCTAATTGGCGAACCACTTAATTGGAGATCTATCCTGAACCTAACCTAACCCTAAACCTAACCCTCGATAAACCGACAAACCTGGACCCTGACCCTGGGCTGACCCGCTCCTCTTCGGAGAGTAGGAATGAGACCTAGGGTTGGGGACTGGGGAAGGGAAGAGGGTTGGGAGGAGATGGGGAAGGGGATGGGGTACCTGTCCTGGGCATGACATTAAACTGCAACCTGGAAAGAAAGAAGGGTTGGAGAAAGGAAAGAAGAAGAACCAATTCGAACCTAAAAAGAAGAAGAAAAAAAGACACAATTAGAGACAAATAATCACAAAAACAATTACAAGACCCATACTTACCTGGACTACGAAGAACACCAATGGGAACCTGAAAAGAGAAGAAAAAAAACAAACTTACAACAAGGAAAACAATTTGGACACAATTCTGTTGAAACACTTACCTGGTGGCAGCGGACGAGTGTTCCCACCTGAGGGAAAAGCAAAAAAAGCGACAAAACAGTCAATTGCAGTAGATGGCGGTGGGGTCAAATTCATAACACAAAAAAAGAAGACAATTTGGAATCAATTCTAATCAGTAACACTTACCTGGTGGCAGCAGATGAGGTTCCCACCTGAAGGAAGAGCAAAAAGAAGACCAAATAGTCTCATGCTATGGATGACGGTGGGGTCAAATTAACAACAATACATACAATTCGGAAAAAGGGAGAAATACAAATTTACAGTTAAAAGAAAAAAACAAAATTGAGACACAAAGAAGAAAGTCCAGAGTGAAGAGAAGAAGAAGGAGGAGAGGAAAGAATGGGGCAGAGGGAAAGACCCAGAGCCCAAAAAAAGTGGCCAAGGACAAACATCCTTGGTCCCTTCAGGTCGACCACTCGCCTGAAGAAGGCACAAACCAGCCCGAAACGTCGCGGCCGAGCCGACCTACATCCACTTGAGGCGTCAAGAAAGGACAATTTTTCGAACCCCACCACCTTGGTGGTGGAACAAACTCTGAGACCAAGACCCAGAACCCGGGACATGCCTTCCCACTCCACGGCAGGCCGTGCACCGCCCGTCCTAGGCTCGGGGCGTGGCCTTTTCAACAAACCTAACCCGCCAGTGCCGCCAGGGGTTGGCCCAGGGGAGGTTCTTGGATCCTCACAGAGCCTTCATTTGAGGCACAATGGGTAACCCCAACCCATATCTTATCACTAAACCTAACCATCCCCTTCCCATGCCTAAACAGAACCCTAATTCGGAACGCCTAAACCTAACCATTCTAACCCTAATTTGGAACGCCTAAACTTAACCATTCCCCTCCCAAGCCTAAACCTAACCCTAAGTGGAAACAAACTTAAGCCCAATTTAAAAACCTAATCTGAACCTAAATTTACATTATTGCCTAATCTGAACCTAAATTTGGACTACCAGCTCTAACCCTAACCTTTAACCCTACTTCGGTCACTGTCCTAAGCCCTATCCCGGATCCTAACCCCAAAACTTAACTCAATGTACTGCAACCAAGACACTAAGCCTAAATCTGAAATCGCCATTATTCACGCCTATTTTTTTGAGAAGCCGCTGATGAGTAATTCCAGCCGAGCTAAAATGAAGAGGCCACTGCAGGGGGTGAGCCAAAAGTATTTTTATTGCGGAAAATGGAAAGGATACAGTTTCAGGAAATAGAAGGGAAGAATGACTTGAGAAAAGAAGAAGGGAAAGAAGAAGGACGGGAAGAGGAAAGCGAAAGAAGAGGACAAGAGGAAGAAAAGAAAAAGAAAAAGATACTTACCATACCTACCTTGGACCTGTCCTGGGCATGACATTAAACTGCAACCTGGAAAAGAAAGAAGGGTTGGAGAAAGGAAAGAAGAAGAACCAATTCGAACCTAAAAAAGAAGAAGAAAAAAAAGACACAATTAGAGACAAATAATCACAAAAACAATTACAAGACCCATACTTACCTGGACTACGAAGAACACCAATCGGGAACCTGAAAAAGAGAAGAAAAAAACAAACTTACAACAAGGAAAACAATTTGGACACAATTCTATTCGAAAACACTTACCTGGTGGCAGCGGACGAGTGTTCCCACCTGAGGGAAAAGCAAAAAAAAAAAGCGACAAAACAGTCAATTGCAGTAGATGACGGTGGGGTCAAATTCATAACACAAAAAGAAGACAATTTGGAATCAATTCTAATCAGTAACACTTACCTGGTGGCAGCAGATGAGGTTCCCACCTGAAGGAAGAGCAAAAAGAAGACCAAATAGTCTCATGCTATGGATGACGGTGGGGTCAAATTAACAACAATACATACAATTCGGAAAAAGGAGAAATACAAATTTACAGTTAAAAGAAGAAAACAAATTGAGACACAAAGAAGAAAGTCCAGAGTGAAGAGAAGAAGAAGGAGGAGAGGAAAGAATGGGGCAGAGGGAAAGACCCAGAGCCCAAAAAAGTGGCCAAGGACAAACATCCTTGGTCCCTTCAGGTCGGCCACTCGCCTGAAGAAGGGCACAAACCAGCCCGAAACGTCGCGCCGCGAGCCGACCTACATCCACTTGAGACGTCAAGAAAGGACAATTTTTGAACCCCACCACCTTGAATTGGTGGAACAAACCTGAGACCAAGACCCAGAACCCGGGACATGCCTTCCCACTCCACGGCAGGCCCGTGCACCGCCCGTCCTAGGCTCGGGACGTGGCCTTTTTCAACAAACCTAACCCGCCAGTGCCGCCAGGGTTGGCCCCGGGGGAGGTTCTTGGATCCTCACAGAGCCTTCATTTGAGGCACAATGGAGTAACCCCAACCCATATCTTATCACTAAACCTAACCATCCCTTCCCATGCCTAAACAGAACCCTAATTGAACGCCCTAAACCTAACCATTCTAACCCTAATTTGGAGCAGCCTAAACTTAACCATTCCCTCCCAAGCCTAAACCTAACCCTAAGTGGAAACAAACTTAAGCCCAATTTAAAAAACCTAATCTGAACCTAAATTTACATTATTGCCTAATCTGAACCTAAATTTGGACTACCAGCTCTAACCCTAACCTTTAACCCTACTTGGTCACTGTCCTAAGCCCTATCCCGGATCCTAACCCCAAAACTTAACTCAATGTACTGCAACCAAGACACTAAGCCTAAATCTGAAATACGCCATTATTCACGCCTATTTTTGAGAAGCTGATGAGTAATTCCAGCCGAGCTAAAATGAAGAGGCCACTGCAGGGGGTGAGCCAAAAGTATTTTTATTGCGGAAAATGGAAAGGATACAGTTTCAGGAAATAGAAGGGAAGAATGACTTGAGAAAAGAAGAAGGGAAAGAAGAAGGACGGGAAGAGGAAAGCGAAAGAAGAGGACAAGAGGAAGAAAAGAAAAAGAAAAAGATACTTACCATACCTACCTTGGACCTGTCCTGGGCATGACATTAAACTGCAACCTGGAAAAGAAAGAAGGGTTGGAGAAAGGAAAGAAGAAGAACCAATTCGAACCTAAAAAAGAAGAAGAAAAAAGACACAATTAGAGACAAATAATCACAAAAACAATTACAAGACCCATACTTACCTGGACTACGAAGAACACCAATCGGGAACCTGAAAAAGAGAAGAAAAAAACAAACTTACAACAAGGAAAACAATTTGGACACAATTCTATTCGAAAACACTTACCTGGTGGCAGCGGACGAGTGTTCCCACCTGAGGAAAAGCAAAAAAAAAAAAACAGTCAATTGCAGTAGATGACGGTGGGGTCAAATTCATAACACAAAAAAGAAGACAATTTGGAATCAATTCTAATCAGTAACACTTACCTGGTGGCAGCAGATGAGGGTTCCCACCTGAAGGAAGAGCAAAAAGAAGACCAAATAGTCTCATGCTATGGATGACGGTGGGGTCAAATTAACAACAATACATACAATTCGGAAAAAGGAGAAATACAAATTTACAGTTAAAAGAAGAAAACAAAATTGAGACACAAAGAAGAAAGTCCAGAGTGAAGAGAAGAAGAAGGAGGAGAGGAAAGAATGGGGCAGAGGAAAGACCCAGAGCCCAAAAAAAGTGGCCAAGGACAAACATCCTTGGTCCCTTCAGGTCGACCACTCGCCTGAAGAAGGGCACAAACCAGCCCGAAGCGTCGCGGCCGAGCCGACCTACATCCACTTGAGACGTCAAGAAAGGACAATTTTCCAGAACCCCCACCACCTTGGGTGGTGGAACAAACTCTGAGACCAAGACCCAGAACCCGGGACATGCCTTCCCACTCCACGGCAGGCCCGTGCACCGCCCGTCCCTAGGCTCGGGACGTGGCCTTTTCAACAAACCTAACCCTAACCCTAACCCCTAACCCTAACCCTAACCTTCTAACCCCCTAACCCTAACCCTAACCCCTAACCCTAACCTAACCCCTAACCCTAACCCTAACCCGTGGGCCTTAGGTTGGAGCAAGCCATACTAGGCTGCTCACCTTTTCAGTCGACTTGCCTGATGAAGGGCGGAAAAGCCCGAAACGTTGCAACAGTCGACTGCTAGCTATCACAACGAGATAGTTGAATTTTTTGACCTCCCACCACCTTAGGGTGGTGGTTCACAGCTAAGGGATCTGCCCAGAGCCTCTCTCGAAGCGGAGAGTGCCACAGTTCTTCTCTTCGGAGAAGAACTTCTTTTCCTTAACCTAACCCTAACCCCTAACCCTAACCCTAACCCTGCCTCGCCCGGTTCCCCTCTCGGGGACTGGACACCCACCTCAAAACCTAACCTATTTTTCGGAAAAACACTTTTTTTGCCACTCAACGAATCTCCCATTGAAATGAATAGCGAAATTCAAACGCAAATATCGCGAGAACGGTAAGTCCTACGACCTTGGAACCTTGATCCGTCTGACATAATTCAGCCATACTGAACACACTGGTACCATCCCCGAGTCTCTACGACCTACGGTTCCCGAGATATGACTATTTCCGGTATAACTCCGGAACCGGAAGTGACATCATCACGTAATTCACGTCACAGGTAGGTACTCGCCTCATACACGCGTGTACCAAATTTCAGATCTATAACTCATTCCATCATGGAGATGTGGACATTTTAGAGGATCGGGAAATTCCCGATCGTGGTTATTACCCCTGTACCTAACCCTAACCCTAACCCTAACCCTAACCCTAACCCTAACCCTAACCCTAACCCTAACCCTTGCCGGCACTGTCAGGATTGGCCTAAGTGAGGACCACGGATTTTTGATGAGCCTTAAGCCCTATAGCTAACCCAAACCTATCCTTACCCTAATCCTAACCACTCTCTCTACAGCGCCTAAACAGAACCTATTCGGATCCACTACCTAAACTTAACCCATATTTGGACCCTAATTGGCGAACCACTTAATGGAGATCTATCCTGAACCTAACCCTAACCCTAAACCCTAACCCTCGATAAACCGACAAACCTGGACCCTGACCTGGGCCTGACCCCGCTCCTCTTCGGAGGTAGTGGGAATGACCCTAGGGTTGGGGACTGGGGGAAGGGAAGAGGGTTGGGAGGATGGGGAAGGGGATGGGAGTAGATAAGGAATTCTAACCCTATTCGTTTAATTGAGCCTATTAATTGGACTATTTAAAACACTAAATTTGAAAAGATCTACTTTGGGACACTAACCCTAGCCCTGTTTTGAACCTAAACTCTACCTCGACGATGCTGTGAACCCGTTCCTGATCTCAATTGACCAAACCCATTATCCTTGCCCCTTAGGAGACCCCTGAAGAATGAATGCCAGGAGAGTGAGTTGATCAGGCCCCTGATGTGGATTCCAGGCGAGCCACTTTATTGATCAAAGCAGGAAATGGATGAGGAAAAAGCGAGAAAGGAGGAAGAATGCCAACTGAGGAAGAGCAAAGGGAAGAAGAGGGATGGAGAAAGAAGAAGAAAGAGATACTTACCACCGTCCCTGGGCAAGGCGTTAAACTGCAACCTAAAAAGAAGAAAAGAAAGGGTTAGAAGAAGAAAGAGTTCAGAGAAAGAGAGAATAACCACTTACCTGGAACCAACCTTGAGGAAAGGCATACCGGCCACCTAGAAGAAGAAAAAAATTGAGAAAATGATTAAAATTTGAAAAAATGGGAAGATAGAAGAACAAAGGGATCGCTTGGCACAAAAAGCGAGTAAAGGCATAAACCCGCACTCAGCTACAGGTCGGTTTCAGCGCCTGAGGAAGGCCACAATCTTGGCGAAGCGTCGCGATCTGGCCGACCTTTAAGACATTTCAGGCGTGAAAGTCTAATTTTTGAACCCCTGCCCACCATCTTCGGATGGTGGGTTTAATAATCGTTGGGACAAACTTAGGAGACACTTCCTGAGAAGTGAGTGCACTAAGATCCATCCCAGGCTCAGGGTGGATTTATTTTCCTTAACCTAACCCTAACCCTAACCCTAACCTAACCCTAACCCAACCCTAACCCCTAACCCTAACCCTAACCTAACCCCTATCCCGGATCCTAACCCCAAAACTTAACTCAAAGTACTGCAACCAAGACACTAAGCCTAAAATCTGAAATCGCCATTATTCACGCCTATTTTTTGAAAGAAGCCGCTGATGAGGAATTCCAGCCGAGCTGAAATGAAGAGGCCACTGCAGGGGGTGAGCCAAAAGTTTTTATTGCGGAAAATGGAAAGGATACAGTTTCAGGAAATAGAAGGAAGAATGACTTGAGAAAGGAAGAAGGGAAAGAAGAAGGACGGGGAAGAGGAAAGCGAAAGAAGAGGACACGAGGAAGAAAAGAAAAGAAAGAGATACCTACCTTGGACCTGTCCTGGGCATGACATTAAACTGCAACCTGGAAAGAAAGAGGGTTGGAGAGAAAAAAGAAGAAGAAAGACCAATTCGGACCTAAAAAGAAGAAAAAAAAAAGGCACAATTAGAGACAAACAATAACAACAACAATTACAAGACCCATACTTACCTGGGCGATAAAGAATACCAATCGGGAACCTGAAAAAAGAAAAAGAAAAAAAAACATTACAACAAGGAAAACAATTCGGACACAATTCCAATCGAAAACACTTACCTGGTGGCAGCGGACGAGTGTTCCCACCTGAGGTAAAAGCAGAAAAATGACAAAACAGTCAACTGCAGTAGATGACGGTGGGGTCAAATCAATAACACAAAAAAATAAGACAATTTGGAACTAATTCTAATCGGAAACACTTACCTGGTGGCAGCAGATGAGGGTTCCCACCTGAAGGAAAAGCAAAAAGAAGACCAAATAGTCTCGTGCTATGGATGACGGTGGGGTCAAATTAACAATTATACACACAATTGGAAAAAGGGAGAAATCAAATTTACAGCTAAAGAAGAAGACAAATTTGAAGACACAAAGAAAGTCAAGAAGAAAGTCCAGAGAGAAGAGAAGAAAAGAAGAAGGAGGAGAGGAAAGAATGGGACAGAGGAAAGACCCGGAGCCCAGAAAAAGTGGCCAAGGACAAACATCCTTGGTCCCTTCAGGTCGACCACTCGCCTGAAGAAGGGCAAAAAAAGAAGCCCGAAGCGTCGCGGCAGCGCCGACCTTTATCCACTTGAGACGTCAAGAAGGACAATTTTTGAACCCCCACCACCTTAGGGTGGTGGAACAAACTTTGAAGACAAAAACCAGAACCCGGAACAGGCCTTCCCACTCCACGGCAGGCCCGTGCACCGCCGATCCTAGGCTCGGGACGTGGCTTTTTTCAAAAACCTAACCCTAATTCCCGATCGTGGTTATTACCCTGTACCTAACCCTAACCCTAACCCCTAACCCCTAACCCTAACCCTAACCCTAACCCAACCCTAACCCTAACCCTAACCCTAACCCTAACTTCCTAAAACTTAACCTTAATTTTTTCCAATTTAAATAATAATTATTACCTTTATTTTTTGAATCCCGGGAGCCACAACAACAATTATATATACTCACCATTTTACTTTTATTTAAATTTCGTTTGCTGTGATTTAGTGTGATGTTTATTACCATTTTGGTCCATGAGAGGGAGCCCTTACATTGCTTTCATCAGAAACCTCAGCCATGCAGAGCAGGTCCAGTAGGGGCAATGACACCCCACCGGCCTGGCTGAGGTTTCCATATAAGGCATTAGCCTCACAACTCCATTACCCATCATTCTTAGCATGTTGACAACTTGGTACGGGAAAATTTTCCACTCACTCTGGCCACACCGCCATTGAAGTAGCACCTACCTGGTAAGCTCTCCTGCTCCAAAACTGTTTTTGCTTTTCACTTTGCCATTTATGCCTGATGAAGATCTGTTTTTGTATCGAAGCGTCGCATAGGCAACCTATTTCACACAGTTGAGCATTTGTTTGAGAGTTGTTTCTTGAGGCTTTTAACTGCCGCACATCGAACATTTTCGATTAAAAAGTTGTTTCAAACTTACTTTTGACTCTGCCACTACTCTTTTCCGGTAAACAACCTTTTACCGAAGCTTTTTTGATAATTTTTGGTCGCAAATATGACCATTTTTTTCGACGAAGAAAACTTTTCACGACGAAAACAAGTATTGCGTCATCGCCATTCTTCCTACGGCGGGGCGAAAACCAACGCCCTTTCCGTCGAGCCACGGACTTCGCGATGGCTCGTGCCACACCCGGTCCCCCGAGAGGGGGATTCTGGGACCCTCCTCTAAATCCTAACCCTAACCCTAAACCCTAAACCCTAACCCTAACCCTAACCCTAACCCTAAGGAGACGGATGACAAGAATGGAAGTCTGTGGAAAAAAGGATTAAACAAACAAACAATTCTACTTACCTGGCACCTAAATTGGAAAAAACGAATTTACAAATACTTACCTGTCACCTAAGCACTTACCTGCAACCTAAATTGGATACTTACCTTTAATTGGAACCCCTATAGTGGAAAAACCTGTAAAAGAAGAAAAGACAGTTAATTGGCTTATACTTACCGGAAACCCTGTGGAAGGAAGTATACTCACCGGATGGAAAACTATAGAATCCCCTACTGCGGCCTATAGAGTAGATGATGGTGAGGTCCTATTCCGTCCTGGGCATGACGTTAAACTGCAGCCTCATGGGAGGAGCAGGCCGTGGGCCTTAGGTTGGAGCAAGCCATACTAGGCTGCTCACCTTTTCAGTCGACTTGCCTGATGAAGGGCGGAAAAGCCCGAAACGTTGCAACAGTCGACTGCTAGCTATCACAACGAGATAGTTGAATTTTTTGACCTCCCACCACCTTAGGGTGGTGGTTCACAGCTAAGGGATCTGCCCAGAGCCTCTCTCGAAGCGGAGAGTGCCACAGTTCTTCTCTTCGGAGAAGAACTTCTTTTTCCTTAACCTAACCCTAACCCTAACCCTAACCCTAACCCTGCCTCGCCCGGTTCCCCTCTCGGGGGGGACTGGACACCCACCTCAAAACCTAACCCTATTTTTCGGAAAAACACTTTTTTTTGCCACTCAACGAATCTCCCATTGAAATGAATAGCGAAATTCAAACGCAAATATCGCGAGAACGGTAAGTCCTACGACCTTGGAACCTTGATCCGTCTGACATAATTCGGCCATGCTGAACACACTGGTACCATCCCCGAGTCTCTACGACCTACGGTTCCCGAGATATGACTATTTCCGGTATAACTCCGGAACCGGAAGTGACATCATCACGTAATTCACGTCACAGGTAGGTACTCGCCTCATACACGCGTGTACCAAATTTCAGATCTATAACTCATTCCATCATGGAGATGTGGACATTTTAGAGGATCGGGAAATTCCCGATCGTGGTTATTACCCCTGTACCTAACCCTAACCCTAACCCTAACCCTAACCCTAACCCTAACCCTAACCCTAACGGTAAGTCCTACGACCTTGGAACCTTGATCCGTCTGACATAATTCGGCCATGCTGAACACACTGGTACCATCCCGAGTCTCTACGACCCACGGTTCCCGAGATATGACTATTTCCGGTATAACTCCGGAACCGGAAGTGACATCATCACGTAATTCACGTCACAGGTAGGTACTCGCCTCATACACGCGTGTACCAAATTTCAGATCTATAACTCATTCCATCATGGAGATGTGGACATTTTAGAGGATCGGGAAATTCCCGATCGTGGTTATTACCCCTGTACCTAACCCTAACCCTAACCCTAACCCTAACCCTAACCCTAACCCTAACCCTAACCCCCTAACCCTAACCCTAACCCTAACCCTAACCCTAACCCTAACCCTAACCCTAACCCTAACCCTTGCCGGCACTGTCAGGATTGGCCTAAGTGAGGACCACGGATTTTTGATGAGCCTTAAGCCCTATAGCTAACCCAAACCTATCCTTACCCTAATCCTAACCACTCTCTCTACAGCGCCTAAACAGAACCTATTCGGATCCACTACCTAAACTTAACCCATATTTGGACCCTAATTGGCGAACCACTTAATTGGAGATCTATCCCTGAACCTAACCCTAACCCTAAACCTAACCCTCGATAAACCGACAAACCTGGACCCTGACCCTGGGCCTGACCCCGCTCCTCTTCGGAGGTAGTGGGAATGACGGCCTAGGGTTGGGGACTGGGGGAAGGGGAAGAGGGTTGGGAGGGGATGGGGAAGGGGGATGGGGTAGATAAGGAATTCTAACCCTATTCGTTTAATTGAGCCTATTAATTGGACTATTTAAAACACTAAATTTGAAAAGATCTACTTTCGGACACTAACCCTAGCCCTGTTTTGAACCTAAACTCTACCTCGACGATGCTGTGAACCCGTTCCTGATCTCAATTGACCAAACCCATTATCCTTGCCCCTTAGGAGACCCCTGAAGAATGAATGCCAGGAGAGTGAGTTGATCAGGCCCCTGATGTGGATTCCAGGCGAGCCACTTTATTGATCCAAAGCAGGAAATGGATGAGGAAAAAGCGAGAAAAGGAGGGAAGAATGCCAACTGAGGAAGAGCAAAGGGAAGAAAGAGGGATGGAGAAAGAAGAAGAAAGAGATACTTACCACCGTCCTGGGCAAGACGTTAAACTGCAACCTAAAAAGAAGAAAAGAAAGGGTTAGAAGAAGAAAAGAGTTCAGAGAAAGAGAGAATAACCACTTACCTGGAACCAACCTTCGGGAAAGGCATACCGGCCACCTAGAAGAAGAAGAAAATTGAGAAAATGATTAAAATTTGAAAAAATGGGAAGATAGAAGAACAAAAGGGATACGCTTGGCACAAAAGCGAGTAAAGGCATAAACCCGCCACTCAGCTACAGGTCGGTTTCAGCGCCTGAGGAAGGCCACAATCTTGGCCGAAACGTCGCGATCTGGCCGACCTTTAAGACATTTCAGACGTGAAAGTCTAATTTTTTGAACCCCTGCCCACCATCTTCGGATGGTGGGTTTTAGTGTCCGTTGGGACAAACTTAGGAGACACTTCCTGAGAAGTGAGTGCACTAAGATCCATCCCAGGCTCAGGGTGGATTTATTTTCCTTAACCTAACCCTAACCCTAACCCTAACCCTAACCTAACCCTAACCCAACCCTAACCCTAACCCTAACCCTAACCCTAACCCTAACCCTATCCCGGATCCTAACCCCAAAACTTAACTCAAAGTACTGCAACCAAGACACTAAGCCTAAAATCTGAAATCGCCATTATTCACGCCTATTTTTTGAAAGAAGCCGCTGATGAGGAATTCCAGCCGAGCTGAAATGAAGAGGCCACTGCAGGGGGTGAGCCAAAAGTTTTTTATTGCGGAAAATGGAAAGGATACAGTTTCAGGAAATAGAAGGGAAGAATGACTTGAGAAAGGAAGAAGGGAAAGAAGAAGGACGGGAAGAGGAAAGCGAAAGAAGAGGACACGAGGAAGAAAAGAAAAGAAAGAGATACCTACCTTGGACCTGTCCTGGGCATGACATTAAACTGCAACCTGGAAAAGAAAGAGGGTTGGAGAAAGAGAAAAGAAGAAGAAAGACCAATTCGGACCTAAAAAAGAAGAAAAACAAAAGGCACAATTAGAGACAAACAATAACAACAACAATTACAAGACCCATACTTACCTGGACGATAAAGAATACCAATCGGGAACCTGAAAAAAGAGAAAAAAGAAAAAAACATTACAACAAGGAAAACAATTCGGACACAATTCCAATCGAAAACACTTACCTGGTGGCAGCGGACGAGTGTTCCCACCTGAGGGTAAAGCAGAAAAATGACAAAACAGTCAACTGCAGTAGATGACGGTGGGGTCAAATCAATAACACAAAAGAATAAGACAATTTGGAACTAATTCTAATCGGAAACACTTACCTGGTGGCAGCAGATGAGGGTTCCCACCTGAAGGAAAAGCAAAAAGAAGACCAAATAGTCTCGTGCTATGGATGACGGTGGGGTCAAATTAACAATTATACACACAATTGGAAAAAGGGAGAAATCAAATTTACAGCTAAAAGAAGAAGACAAATTTGAAGACACAAAGAAAGTCAAGAAGAAAGTCCAGAGAGAAGAGAAGAAAAGAAGAAGGAGGAGAGGAAAGAATGGGACAGAGGAAAGACCCGAGCCCAGAAAAGTGGCCAAGGACAAACATCCTTGGTCCCTTCAGGTCGGCCACTCGCCTGAAGAAGGGCAAAAAGAAGCCCGAAACGTCGCGGCAGCGCCGACCTTTTATCCACTTGAGACGTCAAGAAGGACAATTTTTTGAACCCCCACCACCTTAGGGTGGTGGAACAAACTTGAAGACAAAAAACCAGAACCCGGAACAGGCCTTCCCACTCCACGGCAGGCCCGTGCACCGCCCGTCCTAGGCTCGGGACGTGGCTTTTTTTCAAAAACCTAACCCTAATTCCCGATCGTGGTTATTACCCCTGTACCTAACCCTAACCCTAACCCCTAACCCCTAACCCTAACCCTAACCCTAACCCAACCCTAACCCTAACCCTAACCCTAACCCTAACTTCCTAAAACTTAACCTTAATTTTTTCCAATTTAAATAATAATTATTACCTTTATTTTTTGAATCCCGGGAGCCACAACAACAATTATATATACTCACCATTTTACTTTTATTTAAATTTCGTTTGCTGTGATTTAGTGTGATGTTTATTACCATTTTGGTCCATGAGAGGGAGCCCTTACATTGCTTTCATCAGAAACCTCAGCCATGCAGAGCAGGTCCAGTAGGGGGCAATGACACCCCACCGGCCTGGCTGAGGTTTCCATATAAGGCATTAGCCTCACAACTCCATTACCCATCATTCTTAGCATGTTGACAACTTGGTACGGGAAAATTTTCCACTCACTCTGGCCACACCGCCATTGAAGTAGCACCTACCTGGTAAGCTCTCCTGCTCCAAAACTGTTTTTGCTTTTCACTTTGCCATTTATGCCTGATGAAGATCTGTTTTTGTATCGAAACGTCGCATAGGCAACCTATTTCACACAGTTGAGCATTTGTTTGAGAGTTGTTTCTTGAGGCTTTTAACTGCCGCACATCGAACATTTTTCGATTAAAAAAGTTGTTTCAAACTTACTTTTGACTCTGCCACTACTCTTTTCCGGTAAACAACCTTTTACCGAAGCTTTTTTGATAATTTTTGGTCGCAAATATGACCATTTTTTTCGACGAAGAAAACTTTTCACGACGAAAACAAGTATTGCGTCATCGCCATTCTTCCTACGGCAGAGGCGAAAACCAACGCCCTTTCCGTCGAGCCACGGACTTCGCGATGGCTCGTGCCACACCCGGTCCCCCGAGAGGGGGATTCTGGGACCCTCCTCTAAATCCTAACCCTAACCCTAAACCCTAAACCCTAACCCTAACCCTAACCCTAACCCTAACCCTAAGGAGACGGATGACAAGAATGGAAGTCTGTGGAAAAAAGGATTAAACAAACAAACAATTCTACTTACCTGGCACCTAAATTGGAAAAAACGAATTTACAAATACTTACCTGTCACCTAAGCACTTACCTGCAACCTAAATTGGATACTTACCTTTAATTGGAACCCCTATAGTGGAAAAACCTGTAAAAGAAGAAAAGACAGTTAATTGGCTTATACTTACCGGAAACCCTGTGGAAGGAAGTATACTCACCGGATGGAAAACTATAGAATCCCCTACTGCGGCCTATAGAGTAGATGATGGTGAGGTCCTATTCCGTCCTGGGCATGACGTTAAACTGCAGCCTCATGGGAGGAGCAGGCCGTGGGCCTTAGGTTGGAGCAAGCCATACTAGGCTGCTCACCTTTTCAGTCGACTTGCCTGATGAAGGGCGGAAAAGCCCGAAACGTTGCAACAGTCGACTGCTAGCTATCACAACGAGATAGTTGAATTTTTTGACCTCCCACCACCTTAGGGTGGTGGTTCACAGCTAAGGGATCTGCCCAGAGCCTCTCTCGGCGGAGAGTGCCACAGTTCTTCTCTTCGGAGAAGAACTTCTTTCCTTAACCTAACCCTAACCCTAACCCTAACCCTAACCCTGCCTCGCCCGGTTCCCTCTCGGGGGACTGGACACCCACCTCAAAACCTAACCCTATTTTTCGGAAAAACACTTTTTTTGCCACTCAACGAATCTCCCATTGAAATGAATAGCGAAATTCAAACGCAAATATCGCGAGAACGGTAAGTCCTACGACCTTGGAACCTTGATCCGTCTGACATAATTCGGCCATGCTGAACACACTGGTACCATCCCCGAGTCTCTACGACCTACGGTTCCCGAGATATGACTATTTCCGGTATAACTCCGGAACCGGAAGTGACATCATCACGTAATTCACGTCACAGGTAGGTACTCGCCTCATACACGCGTGTACCAAATTTCAGATCTATAACTCATTCCATCATGGAGATGTGGACATTTTAGAGGATCGGGAAATTCCCGATCGTGGTTATTACCCCTGTACCTAACCCTAACCCTAACCCTAACCCTAACCCTAACCCTAACGGTAAGTCCTACGACCTTGGAACCTTGATCCGTCTGACATAATTCGGCCATGCTGAACACACTGGTACCATCCCCGAGTCTCTACGACCTACGGTTCCCGAGATATGACTATTTCCGGTATAACTCCGGAACCGGAAGTGACATCATCACGTAATTCACGTCACAGGTAGGTACTCGCCTCATACACGCGTGTACCAAATTTCAGATCTATAACTCATTCCATCATGGAGATGTGGACATTTTAGAGGATCGGGAAATTCCCGATCGTGGTTATTACCCCTGTACCTGTAATCTGACTTCTTCACAAATTGTTAAAAAATCATTGTATCTGTCTTGTACAAGTTTGTGCAGCATTTAAAGTAAACAAAAATAATGTGTAGTGTTGGAAAGCCTAACTGCTAATTTCTATGAGGTACAAACAACACTTTGAAAATGAGGCAAAGTGCACACAAAGGAAATAAAAGTGCACAGATATTATAATAATCATAATAATAATAATAATAATAATAATAAATTTAATTTATAATGCACTTTACATTTAAGCAATGTCAAAGTGCTACAAAGACAAAGAAAAACAGAAAAAGAGTTCAATTAAAAGCTATTCTAAAAAGGTGTGTTTTTAGGGTTTCGCTCAAAAACATCAATAGTGTGTGAGGCCCTAAGGTGGTCGGGAAGGGAGTTACACAGTCTGGGGGCTGACGAGCTTGGCTCTGGGGGCTTGGAGGGTGTTTGCGCTTGCAGATTGGAGGGTGCGTGAGGAAGTCTGGGGGATGAGAAGTTGCTTGAGATATTGGGGGGGCTTGTCCATGGATGCACTGGTGAGTGAGGAGGATGGCCTTGTATTGGATTCGGAAAGGGACAGGGAGCCAATGGAGGGATTTGAGAATGGGGGTGATGTGATTGTGTTTGCGCACCCTCATCAGAATCCTAGCAGCGCTGTTTCGGATGTATTGCAGTCTCTGAATGCTTCTGCCAGAGAGGAGCGAATTGCAGTAGTCCAACCTTGTAGTATCTTTGCTTTAATTTCATGTTTTTACAGGTAGTCCCGTTTTATAACATTAGGTGGTGCTCTAGGTTCCACCATTGTGTTCACCTGTGCAGGTAGGGTTAGGGTTAGGGTTAGGGTAGACTATATAAGGAAGTTCTTTTGTTTGGTGTATGTCTCATGCTGCCATGTTCAAGTAAAGCTGCTGAATGCTACGTCCTGAATCCTTTGTCCTTATTTAGGTTACAACGTATAGCATGTAATAAACCTGAAGGAAACAAAGGCGTGGACAAGCTTCTCTGCATCTTCCAGGGAAAGAGTCGGGCGGAGTTTTGCAATGTTTCTGAGGTGGTAGAAAGCTGTCAAACAGAGGTGCTTGATGTGGGTGTCAAAGGTGAGTTGAGGGTCAATTTTAACACCCAGATTGGAGGCAGAAAATGAAATATTTTGACTAGAAAAGGCGATGCTGGTGATGGTGGAGGAGCGGAGCTGATGTGGAGTGCCAACAAGAATGGCTTCTGTTTTGGAGCTGTTTCACTGTAGAAAATTGTGCCTCATCCACGCCTCTATCTCCTCCAGGCAGATAGTCAGGGCAGATGCCGGCAATGGAGTTGTGGAGGTGCAAATTGTCCGAGGTAGAATTGGGTGTCATCAGCATAACAATGATATGATACACCATGCTTGCTGATGACTCTGCCCAGAGATAATAAATATAAATTAAAAAGTGTTGGGCCCAACACAGAGCCCTGGGGAACACCGCAGGTAACCTTGTGTGTGAGGGAGACTTTTTTGCCCAGGGCAACATAGGGCGTGTTCTCATAGCCTCGCCTCGCCACGGTGCAGTTGTAGAGCATCCTCACTGGCCGCTACACGGTTGTAGGAGGTGCCGTTTTGGTACCTCATGCGCTCAGGGTCCAAGCGAGACGAAGCAAGTTTAGTGGTGACGTAGCGACGAGCAGGGCACTGGATTGGCTCAGCGTCCTCGCCGATTTTCCCTGTCGGAGATGACATCACCGCCATAACTCCTTCGACACGGAACTTTCGTGTTCGCGAGTGTGTTCAACCATGTTCGCGAAAACGATGAGCGGCAAATGGCGAAGCGCTCGGAACAAATCGAGTTGCTCCTGCGTGAGGCGCAGCAAGATAGGGACTCCGAGGAGTCTTGAGACGAGAGGAAATACGGATTCGTCGAGAGGGCGTGGCTCTTCGCCGCGAGGAAGCCTTGAACACCGCGGCATTTAACAAAGTCGTCCTTGGCTCACTAGGGCAGCTATTTCAAAGAAAGAGGCGTGTTTACTGTCTGTTTTTCTGTGTTCTGTGTTTGTTTTTAAATAAATGCTATTCCCCGTGTCTCGTGTTTACTTTTGGTGAAAATATAAAGGTTGAACTACACCTTTACTCTCCCAGAAAACAAAACAAGAAATTACAAATGTTGCCTGCATAGATGATCAACTGTGACTTCAGTGAGGAAAACTGTTTTTTCTCTAACAGAAAAGCAACCACAGACCGAGCAACAGGTATGAAACAACCTCTACTTTGTCCATCGCTGCGCTGTTGTGTATCGCACAGAAATAATGCCGTCGAAAACGTTGTCCCGCTTTACCGCGTCGACTCCGCCCACGGTCTCGTGAGAACACAATCGAACCGTGGCAAGGCGAGGCGAGGCGTGGCGAGGCTATGAGAACACGCCCATATTCAGTTCTGTCAGACAAGTATGAGGATAACCATTTTAGTGCATTGTCTGTAAGTCTGATGGGGTGTTGCAGACAATGAATGAGTATGGTGTGATCAACTGTATCAAATGCTGCTGTTAAGTTTAGGAGGATGAGGAGAGATGGGATGCCAGAATCAGCTGCCATCAGGAGGTCATTTGTAACCCTGACCAAAGCTGTCTCTGTACTATGGCCAGGGCGAAAACCAGATAGAAACTTGTCAAAGAGGTTATTGTTTTTGAGGTGATCATAGAGCTGTGTAGCAACTATTTTTTCCACTACTTTTGACAAAAATGGAAGGTTGGAAATGGGTCTGTAATTGGAGAGAGTTTCTGGGGTGGTCTGATGACAGCAGATTTTAATATAGAAGGAATATGGCCGGCCAGGAAGGATTGATTTATGATTTTTGTAATGAGAGGGGAGATGGCAGAGATGTAAAGTTGAGGGCAATGGATCCAGGGCACAAGTGGTGGGCCTCATTTTTTTGATGACGTCCTCCACCTCTCCTTGTGTGGCATCAGTGAAGGAGGAGGACAGACTCCATTCTTAGCCAATTGCTTGGGCTAATAATACAGTAATTGAAAATATAACCTGGACTCAATCAGCCCTGCTAAACATGAGAAAAACAAAAACTGCAATATCAACATGGTGTGCAATAAAAACAAGAAAGGCGCAAAGTTAAGTCAAGACCTTCCAGAGTAGTAAACAAAGGTCTCCTTTTGTCAAAGTAAGTTCAGTAAATGATGGTGAAAGATTGATGGGCCTATGTAACTGTCCATAACTTGGCTAAAACAATCATTAAGATTAGGCTGGGCCCATTCTTTTTTATAAGTAACAAAAAATGTCCAAATCAAAAAGACACAAAAATAAAAACAGCTTCAGTTGATAAAAGTACACATAGCCCTCCTTTAAAGTGCAACAAATGAGACTGATGCTGGTTCTTATGGTGTGGACTGATCTAATTGTTATCCTTAAATGTGTAAGAGGTAGTTTTTTCTGAATGAAATTAAGCATCTCAGCATTGTCGCAATGTATACAATTCCTCTTCTCATCGATAACATGCGAGACAACACTGAACAGCTGTTTGCCGTTTACACTAGTGCAGGGTGCAGTTAGGTACTTGCGTGCTACATGGGCAAGAACAGGTAAGCAGGTATGGTTGGACTTCCAGTACTTCCAAGGGCATTGATGGATGGTGACTTCTTGCAATTATGCATGCACCTAAAGAAAAAGTAAACACAAAAATAGAATTCTATTAACTTTTCTTCAAAGCACCAACAGCAAAATGTTTTTTTTCATTTTATGTGCACTTTAATATGAAGCACATAACGACTAATTTTAATTTTTTATTATTTACTCACCTGTGAAGCTGTTTCGCCTGTAGCTAATTGTTTGACTATATCATTCTCTGCGAGGAAGCCTCCATCCATTTCCTCCTCGATGTAAGGAGCTGTGTGAGGATTAATGAAACACAAACACAGAATTGAATGAATCGGTAGTATATTTAACAAAAGATGCTTGAAATTCTTCAAGATAACAGTCATAGAAAAAAAAAAGAATAATAATAATTATATAGCAGAACAATTAATCAGTCAATCAATAAAGTCATATTCAATCAATCAATTGCAATTTTCTTGAAAGCACCTTTTAACTTATCATACTCTCACAATATGGAAATCAAATACATTCATTCAATCACTTGAAAGAATTCTAACCGAATAAACAAAGATCAAAAGGCACCATCAAAGTAAATCTATTTCTCTCTAAAATGGGTTATGTGAATGTGAATGTGAAGAATGTAATTGTTCTCATTAACTACAGTGAGGCCAGTTAAGTCCTACCACACCGCTGGGGAAGGCGCATGAAGCAGCTGACAGGCTTGAGGCCGGCCAATGTAGTAGATGAAGCTTGGTTCACAAAGTTCAATTGTAGTTTTTCCAAAGGTGGCATCGCCATCTAGTCTGTGTTCCAGTTCTTTGTCTCCAGATTCCAGGTTTCTTTCAGTCCTTAAAAGCCCGACCAGTGTCCAGCCAAAGGAGTTGATCGACAGAAGCAACACATCCGGATATTAGCAAGAGTACAATTCCATGAAAAGGAAGTGAATCATAGGAGAGGACAAAAGCCTTGCATGGTTGGTCTGTTGGCTCTCCTGAGAGAAATCCAGACAGTTTATTTTATAGACTTTTTTAGAATCATGTTTGAGAGGTTCTGCTGCTTCAGGTGGAGGGCTTGGTGAGTAATAAATGAACAGGTGGTGTGGTGTCACTTCCTCCTCCACCCAGTAAACAGGAAGGATGACAGATCTCAGCATCTGATTGGCTCAGGTGTTGTGAGTGATGGGTGGAAAAGCCAACAAGGAGGAGGTGAAAAGTAACCGGAGGCGGGTCTTAAAGTGACGTCATGTTGGACAACCATGAACTATTAAAGTGTTCCAGGATTTTATGAGTGCTACAATTGCCTGTTTTTTTTCTCCAGTGCCTCCTTTCCTAGTTGTTTTGCATTACTTTGCTGCACAAACGCTTCATGTACCTCAGGGTGGTTCTTCCTGATAAGAGAGATTAAATTTGAAGTGTTGAAGGACGAAACCTTGGGTCCTCCTTGCATGACAGGCGCTTTGCATTCATTACAAATTGCAAATTTGGCATCCACGGGTGAAACTTTAAAAAAACTTCCAGACCACGGACATTTTGTGTAGCAACGAGCGAGAAAGCTTGTTAGCCACGAGTAGCCACACACTACTGTTGTTTTGAGTCTGGGCACGGTTTGATGAGGTCATCAATCGCGCTGGTAAACGTCTTCAGACCCCACAAGCATGGTTCCTGTGCATATGGCGAAGCCCAGGCGTTATCGGGTTTTAATTATCGGAGGAAAAAACGATAACGATAAGTACAGATATTACAAAAAATGCTTATATCGGGCCGATATTATCGGACATCCCTGCTTTTGATCTATTTTGCAGACATCTCTTTGTGAAATGAAGAAAGAGTTTGGGTTTCTGTTTGACTGTTCTGATTGATTGATTGATTAATTGAGTAATACTTTATTTATCATCATTCATTCATTCATCATTCATTCGAAGGAAATTCAGCACTGTGCTCCACATACTCATGCATACATTCAACTCATGCATACATTCACAACAAGATAAAAGACATTAAAAAAAAATTTCTAATAAATACAAAGTGCAGAGTGACGCAGTGTAAGTGACCTAAAAAATAACAACAGCAGCAGCGACAACAACAACAACATCAACGTGCCACCTCCCCAGGGGTCCTGTCCCTTCCTCTTGTTCTTTTACTGACTTGAACACATAACTATTCCGAGACAAACATTCCACAGTAGTAGCCAAAAGCCCCGCCCTCAGACGATCAGTTCATGGACAACTGCTGTGCAGGTGGCAAGTATCTTGGAAGAGGTGTGCTTGTTTTCAGCACCAGGAAAGCTGCAACAACCTATAACGGTTGTAATTTAATACAATGAATATTAAAAAAAATACCAACTTAATATAAAATGATTATGAAATGATATTTTACTTAACACAGCCGTTATAATCAAAACCACCTTGCCATCACCCAGCATCCATTTAACAACACAATGAGTAATAAAATGTCCACTAGAGAGAGCCATCCACAAACAAGTGAATCACAGCAATGCCTTTTGGGTAAAATTTAATTTCTAAAGAATTGCAGTTTTAAACCAAAATACAACAACTAAAACAAAAGATTATTTTTCGTCCTACCCTTCCAACTCCAAACCTAAGAACCCCTCTCCCTCCCCCACCAAAAAAGAAACAGAAAAACAGAAAAAGATTTAATTTAACATTCACATTTCTCACACCATGACCCAAGTTTCTGCACACTCCAATCTAATACCCACCCCCACTTTTTCCCCCCCCATATGAACTTAAAAGAAAGAATGCAGTAATCCGCAATGAGAGAATAACTCAGCACCTCCTGGAACGTTGAAACACAATATTATTTCAAAATCAAGTTCACAAACAATATATTGTTTTCTCCAGAGATTGCACAACTCTTACAGTGTTGCCAGCTTGGCAACTGACCAACTCCCCATGGCAACATTTCTGTCAAAAGCAATTTGCGACCTTCCCTGGTGTTATTGGAGACTTTTCTGGTATTTTGCAGTGATGGGAATTCCAGCTCTTTTCACAGAACCAGTTCTTTTGGCTCGGCTCACTAAAAAGAGCCGGTTCTTTTGACGCCCAAGTGGCTCCTTTGATTTTCTTTTGCTTCTTTAATGTAACGACCAAACTATGTGCTAAAATTAATTAAATGTTCATGATAGCTAAAATATTAAATGTGTATTATTTATACACTCAACATGGAACACAGTACTGTAAAAATAAATATGAAACAAAAAGAAACACCCACACTAATAAAACTATGTAAAATTGAAAGAACACATCAACGAATATCAAAATAAAAACAAAAAATTGCAAAACAAACAAAAAGCAGCTTTCAGCTAAAAATAAAAAAAGTTGACATTACCGTATACATTATTCCGCTCATCCCGTTTCTGATATTATTATTATTCGGGACTGAGCCTCAGCGAAGGCCTGCTCATATCAGAGCAGGTCATCGCAAGGCGAAGACTCGATTGTATTTGTAATGTTTCTTCTTATTATTATTATTTACACATTCCTCGCTGCTTCTTTCCCCATTTTGACCCCCTCACCATATAAAATATGCGAATTAAATCCGCCACATAGGTAGAAACTGGCGAAAAATTTGATAAAATTAAGAGAAAAAGGCCCAATTCCACTCTCTAGCGCCCCCTAGAGGCGTCCAAAAATTTGAAATGGGCCTAGCTTCCACTAGGAAGGTCGAAAAAATATGGGGAAAAATTCACGCGCGTTCGTCTCGTCAAGCCCGACATTTCGTGACGCTCTAACTTATATCGTCCGACATACAGGAAGTGAGTTATTTCCACTTTTTGATTTCACGTTAAAACTAACTTCTTCTAGGAAGGTCGTAGAGACATGGGGCCAACACCCACGCGTGCGCGCAATCCAGACCTATTTGGTGATATGCTGACCTTTGACCCCACACAAACCGGAAGTGAGCTATCGTCACTTGTTTGGAAAAGAGTGAAAATACAAGGCTCAGAAAGCGCAAGTCCGACGGGCTTGAAAATTCAGTATGACATAGACTGGACCTTCAATCCACGGAATCATCAAAAAAAAAAATCGATTTTCAAAACGTTTCCGTTCAACGGCCCTCCAAAGTTGACGCACATTGAAAATTGAGCAAAAATCGCTCAAAATCCCGCTGAAAACATTAAAATGCCTCTAGCGCCCTCTTGGAAGGTCAAAACGACATGGGACGAAAACCCACGCGTTCCTTGGATACAGACCTACATTCTGACACTCTGACCTTTGACCCCTGACAAACCGGAAGTTAGCTATTTCCACTTCTTTGAAATCATCCAGAGTGACAGTACTCAACAAACCGTCAATGCTGCAACTTTCAAACCTTTTGTATTAAACAGACTAGACTCTCAGAAGGTCAACGTAAAAGAATGGTCCGGATGCGTTGCACCGTTTTCATTTTATAACCCTTTAAAGTTGATGCATGTCAAAACTGACCAAAATCCGAAAACACACCAAAAAACTAAAAATGCACCTAGCGCCCTCTAGGAACATCGAAAATTGGTGCAACAAATATCCACGCGTTCGTCTCATCAAGCTCTACGTCGCGTACACTCTAATTTTTGGAATCCAACAAACAGGAAGTGAAATATTTCGAGTTGTTTGAGATCGCCTGAACGAAAAAAAAACGAAGATCGTATTTTCACTAACCACGCCTACACCGTTACTCACACCCCGCATAACTATACATAGTTAGATAGCTGAAGCTCTTAGCTAAAGGTAGATACCAATATATTTCCTGTAGACGCTGAAATGGCGGAGTTCTGAGCTTAGATGTCCATGCTTGCAAAAGCGGAGCTAACGGAGCTAGCGGCGCTACCTCTGCTGCTGCAGGTTGGGAGCCCCTCACGCCTGTCTCTTGCTCTCCCTCTTATTCAACAGCCATATACTGTAAATGGCTGCAGTTTCCTTTACAAAAGTACTACAGACGTCATTCAAACATCCACGTGTTTGTCTCATCAAGGCCTATATGTTACATTTGACACGCACTTCAAAAAGACTGCAGGTTAAAAATTAAAATCATTTGCATATACAGGCTTATGATGATTCCACCTCTTGTCCAGCTTTCTCAACACACAAATGGCTGCAGTTTCCTTCACGAAAGTGCTACAGGCGTCATTCAAACACCGACGTGTTTGTCTCATCAAGACCTTTATTTTACATTTGACAGCTACTTCAAAAAAAGACTGCAGGTTAAAAATTAATATCATTTGCATATACAGGCTTATGATGATTAGACCTCTTCTCCAGCTTTTTCAACACACAAATGGCTGCAGTTTCCTTCACGAAAGTGCTACAGGCGTCATTCAAACACCGACGTCTTTGTCTCATCAAGACCTTTATTTTACAATTTACGGCCACTTCAAAAAAACAAACCAACAAAATAAAAAAATGCAGGTGAAACATCTGCATCATTTCCATACACAGGCTTATGATGATTAATTACACCTCTTCTCCCTCTTTCTGAACACAGACATAAATAGCTGCAGTTTCCTTTAGGGAAGTCATACAGACGTCATTCAAACACCCACGTGTTTGTCTCATTAAGGCCTATAATTTAGATTTGACAACATCTTCCAAAAAAATTAAAAAAAAAACTTTGAAAAAATCTGCATCATTTGCATAGACTTTTTTCAGCAGATGGCGTCGGCAGAGGACGAGGGTCAATTGCAGGCGTCGGCAGAGGTCGTGGGGCAATTGCAGGCGTCGGCAGGGGTCGGGGGTCAATTGCAGTCGTCGGCAGAGGTCGTGGGGCAATTGCAGGCGTCGGCAGAGGTCGTGGGGCAATTGCAGGCGTCGGCAGGGGTCGGGGGTCGTCGTGGGTCGTCGTGGGTCGTCGGGGGTCGTCGTGGGTCGTCGGGGGTCGCGTCGGCCACGGCGGCTCAGTCCCGCAAACGCTGCTTGCAGCTTTAATTACTATTATTTTTTTATTTCTCCATAGCACAAAATCTCCGCTAAAACACCGTCTACATCACCGCCAACTCTGCGACTGGATATGGATCAACACATTTTCTGTTTACTTCCCGGATGTACAGCATCACGGCTATTTTTGGTGCTGTTTCTCCATCTCTCCCTTTCTCTTCTTTACTCTCTGGCACTAAAGGGTGAAGTGGCCAGCGCAGGTAGACAGTGCCACACATCTTGACTATTTTTGTGTGGCTTTCGCTAAAATAAAACAAAAAAAAAAAAAAGGTTTCCGAAAAGAAACGTCTCTGCCAATCAGGAGCCGGCTCTCTTCGTTCACTTCAAAGAGCCGGCTCTTAGAACTGGTTCATTGGCGAACGACGCATCACTAGTATTTTGGAGATTGACATTAAGCACGTATCGTTCCTCAGCAGTTCCTGTTGACAGCGAACAGCGGGTGCTGCCACGAACCCCTGCCCTGCCCCGCCCCAAAGTAGTCACAGGCGGTCACAGTCTCGCAAGTCTTGGGCAGCTGCAGTCAGGGGAGTCCATGACAATTTTCCTCTCCTACAGCGTCCATTGAGATCAAGTGCAAATTGTAATTATGCAAATTACAGCGACTTTTTGAACAGCCAATAGCGACTTTCCTTACTGAGGAGTTGGCAACACTGATCCCTGCTCGAAGCAGCAGCAGTGTCAGTAGGGGAACAATGTTGTTGTGTTGACCTGCTGGAGGTCATGACTGGAGAAGGTCGCTGAGCCCTTGCATGTGACATCACCGCTGCCGACAACACAACTTCCTGTCTGTCGGCGTAGAAAAACATGCACTTCCTGTCATTTTCCCTCCTCGTGTCAGTTTGAGGGTGAGATGTTTACAAATGCATGCACACACACACACGCACGCACACACACAAACACACACACACACACACACACACACACACACCCCTCATCCTCTCCTCCCAAGTGACAAAGTAGGGGCAGGGTCTAAGAGCGAGACGCAGAGGAGGAAACAGATGAAGGCTTCACCACTCCATCATCTGCCCCACCTTCTCCCCCTTTAGTGTGTATGTGCTCCATCATCTGCCCCACCTTCTCCCCCTTTAGTGTGTGTGTGTGTGTGTGTGTGTTTCACTCCCTCCAGTTGTTGATGAAACCTGCTCACACATTCAGAAATCTCAGCGATGGCTATCAGTAATCTTGCTTTTTGTGTCTTCAGCACAGCGGAGTGGAGCAGCCTGGTGATGGAGATCCAGGCCGTTCTGAGATGTTCTGTACTTGAGGTACCGTCATAACTCTGAAGTCTTTGACAAGAAGACATAGAACAATCTCAGGCTGATCTCTAAACAAAACGACAGTGTATATATATATAAGATGACTTTTTTCCGATTTTCCGACATGTTGAGGTTCTGTGTGCTATCATCCAGTTTCATGCTAAACTGTCATCACTAACAGTCACCTAAGTGAGTTTTGGGCTGATTTGGGACTTTTCATATTTTTGCCGCTCACTGCTCCAGGCTGAGTCACTGTCACCTGGCCACTGGACTCTGAGGACACACACACAAAAAAACATCAAGCAGTTTCATGCTTCTGTGGCTTCATTTCACAGGGACTGATGTTCATAGAGGAGAGGAGTTGGATTCTCTGCACTTTACCTGTCAAGCAGCAGCAGCAGTAGAGGACAGTCCAGATGAGGACGGAGACCAAAGTCATGGTTTGGATGAGGACGACGTCTGTGGCTTGTGCTGAAATCAGAGACAGCTGTCAATCATCCAGCCATCATGTCTCAGGACTATAAACTCTCCCAGAGCACTGAAGCATGATGCTGCTGATGCAAAGTGGATCTATGGAAATGATTTGAGTGACTTACCACACTGTTTATCAGGATCATTTCAGTTTGTCAAATTTTTTATGGTTTTCATGTTATCAAGCAAGCAGATGTCATGACACAACAAAACAATGTAATTATTTTTGCAATTTATCTGTTTGTACTAGTTCTTGTCAACCCACACCTCATATTGGCCCTTATTGCAATGTAGCCACATTCAGTCTAGCTTTTGTCCATAATGCAGTTTTAATGATTAATGATTTTTAATGAACGGAGTAAGGTGGTTGTTATGAATCGATGAGAAAAAAAAAATATATATATATATACACACACACACATATATATATATATATATATATATATATATATATATATATATATATATATATATATTGCACATTGAATTGTACGCCATTGTTTGACTCGATTTACTGAAGAGTAGTTCAAATCACTGTGTAAGAAGTCCCCATTAAATTTGCATAACGGTTTGAGAAGGACTGACGTTTCTTGACAACGTTAGTAAAACAAAGGCAAGTGGTCCCATCTAGCGTTAAGTTTTAGAATTGCATGCGATCCTCGTGTGTGTGTGTGTGTGTGTGTGTGTGTGTGTGTGCCGTTGGACCTAGGAAGTCCCGTTTCCATTTTATTGCCAAATTGGTTGATTAAATTCAGTTGCAATCATTAGATTATTAGAATTAAATAATTTACAGTTTCCCATAGATTATATATAAAGTACACATACCATATAAATACAAATACACATCAAAGAGTAACTTTTTGTTTTATTGAATCAGGATAAATGAAAGCAGGTAAACCATCAGCTCCTTTCAAAACAGAAGTCACAGTGACTCCATAAGACCGTGACTCCCATGACGCATCAGCCAATCAGAACGACCAGGACACAGCACGTACGACGCCGTGACGTAACGTTGGGAAATAACTATTTTTGTGGCCTTTATGTATTTTCTTTCAAGATTAAAATACAATGACTTAAAAAAAAAAAAAAAAAAAACCCAAAACATTCAATAGACAGATTTATTATGAACCGCTTTTTTGGTCGCAGTCGTTCTGTCAGCTGGTTTACAGGCGTTTCTTTTTGTACCGAACTGCAGGGACATGGGCGCCTGTAGGTACAGAATTAGTTCGGGTGCAGAATCGTTCCGGGCGGAAGTGACTGCCGATACGGAAACTCCATTGGGACATACCTCTACATCGCGGTCGAACGTGAAATATGGATAGATCGCGGTACATTTACGTCCTAATAGAGTTGCCGTATGTGACGTAATTGGCAATCGCCTCTGTCCGGTGGGCGACTGCCAACGACGTCACAAACGGCAACTCTATTAGGACAAATTACATCGGTTGATTAAGGTTACATTTTTTTCTGTCAATACCTGGCGTATATACGGTACTTTGTTTGTATTCATATTTTATACACACACACACACACACACACACACACACACTCTCTCTCTCTCTCTCTCTCTCTCTGGTTTTCTATCGAATTAGCGTTTTGACCGAGATCGTATCGGCAGTCACTTCCGCCCGGAACGATTCTGCACCCGGACTAATTCTGTACCTACTACACCGCCATTACTCCAACCCCCTGACTCAACACCGGAACTCAACGCCGGAAGTTAGTTGATCTTTTTTTTTTTTAACGTTAGCGACAAGAAACTATCGCCGGTGTAGGTACAGAATGTGTCTGGGGCTGTGGAATGTGTCCGGGCTCCTACGGCAACTCTATTAGGACAAACTACATCGCGATCACATGTAGAGAAACAATTGGTAAATAGATAGATATGTACATACATAAATGTAGATAGACAAGTAATTACATCTATCATCGTATTATAGACAGTAGAGGGAAAAACGACCGAACGATAGCATTTATCGTTGGTTTTCCTTGTAGTTCGTTCTTCCGTCTGGTCGTTCCACCGTGATGCAGTTTGACATTGCAGAGTTGCCGTATGTGACGTCGTCGGCAGTCGCCAGACGCCCGGCCGATGACGTCACATACGGCAACTCGATTATGAAAGAAAAACGGTTTTAATACATTTCTTTTTTTAAGAAATGGTAAAATCAGGTTCAATATAAGAGAAAATCCAATTATAGACATCTACTCAGCGAAGTTAAGTTAAAAGTAATTTAAAAGTAAATCCTTTTTCTTACATTTGAGAACGATGTCCAACAGTATATTAAAACTATTTGAAAATAATAGTAACATAAAAGCTATCAAGACCCTGAATCTATCTGCCTTCTACAATTATTTTTTATCGTGCAAACCGTAAAAATAATTTTATGTATGCAACCCCGTGGTGATAGTTTTTGTTGCTATTGTTTTTTTGTACTGTTTTGCGCAATTATTAAAAAAAAAAAAAAAAAGATCAACTAACTTCCGGCGTTGAGTTCCGGTCTTGAGTTACGGTATAGAAGTTATAGCGGAGCCCATGTCCGGCGATAGTTTTTGTTGCTATTGTTTTTTTGTTTTTTGTTTTTTTTGTACTGTGTTGCGCAATTATTAAAAAATACATTAAAAAAAAAAAAATATAATATCAACTAACTTCCGGCGTTGAGTTCCGGTCTTGAGTTCCGGTATTGAAGTTATAACGGAGCCCATGTCCGGCGATAGTTTTTGTTGCTATTGATTTTTTTGTTTTGTTTTTGTTTGTACTGTTTTGCGCAATTATTAAAAAATAAAGTTAAAAAAAAAAAAAAGATCAACTAACGGGGGGACTGCAGTACCTCGAGTGGCCGCTGGAAAAGAATCACCACGCCGCCATATTACCAGTCCGGTATCCAGTTCGTAATAATACATCCGTTGTCCGATGTTGATTTGTTTTGCTCATCGAAGCATTTAGACAAAACTATTTATTTTATAAATTCAGGATATCCGGAAAACCAAGCTTCTCACTGGTGTGACAGCAGTAACTGTATGAATAAGTAAACGTATTGGTATTGTGCCTCGTAGCTTTGTTACTCGATTACGGTACTTCTGGTCTTTAAAGATGATGAACTATTCGGACTTTGACTCAGATGACTATTCTTCAAACGAAGATGAAGACTACGTCCCCTCAGGTAAGCGGTTACCAAGTACATTGAGAACTTCATTTTCATTTTTATATATGTATAGTTTGTATGAACGTTAGCTTACCCCCAAATGGTTGCGTCACACATTTGGCACATAAAGCAAGCGTTGGTAATTACAACACTACTACAGTCTAAGCGGTCATTTTGTGTCGTTGTGTGAGACTTAAGTTATATCCAGTCATCTCCGAAGACCTATAAGAGCCTTATAATTAAATTATTCTGTTATATTTACGCCTTTGCACCGCGGTACAGTGGGCTCGTTGCGCGAATATTAGTGCAAGATCGGTAGTGTTGGAGGTTGAGCGGTTTCAAGGACTCGAAAGGAACATCTCTTTGTTTTGCTCCCAGTTGCCCTCCTCGATAGCCATGTCTAAGCACTTCGCTTTTTCTTGATTTTTTAAATGTAGGATTACATTGAACACACATAATCTCCAACAAGTCTTGAATCTGAATCATCCTACTGTGCATTTGTGTGAAGTCTGTTGTTCGTTTGATTTGTTTTGTTATCATCAAATGTCCAAAGACAGAGCCTCTCCACCCCGGGGCTCAACAGCGCCAATCGGTCATAAGATTTTAAAAATGTAAACAATATCCTTATCCAACAGTTTTTGCGACAAAATTCCATATGTATTCCTTTACAGTTTTGAGTAAGCTTAATCATAAATGTAAGAGGGGGGAAATTGAATAAGAAGGTGCACCCAAATGTACTGTAATTTAATTTATGCCAATACTTTCATTGAGCTTGACTGTCGGATCTGCATTTTCATCTCAGATGACAACCTCAGCGAAGATGACATGAAGGAGTGCGAGAAGGAGGACGCCCTGCAAGAGGATGAAGATGTGCCACATCCTGAACAATTCAACAAGAAAAAGAAGATTAAGAACAAGCTCAGGTAGTTAAGGTTTTGAGGTTTGTAAAGGTGCATCCTGTCTTTTTATACAACTTTCTTAAGTAGCTGTTGCTTTTGATAACTTTTCCACAACAAACAAATTTGGTATCAATTAATGCAAGTCTCACAGAAGTTACAAATTCCCCCAACCCGTCCAGGTGACATCCCTATTGCATACATTTTCAACCACTCAACTAGAATTTTGTGTTGCAGCATATAAAATTTTGGTCTTGATATGAACTGTAGGCCTTGATAATGAACAGATATGTGTATTTTTTAATAGACCAAATTTTTCTCGTCTTGATCTGTGTGCAACATTTGATACGTTTTTGGGCATGTTCAGGGGTTCGAAATTTTCATTCTTAAATAAACTGGATTTGATGCATTTAGAATTTGAATCCATTTTGGACGAAGGCCAAGACCCTGCCTGTTCTGTGCAGGCAGCCTGCACTTGAATTTTCTTTTCTTTTTTTTTATAAATCAAAGTAACAAAATGAACAAAATCTAACATTTATTGACAGATTTTTGAATTTGTCGACAGAAAGAAGACAAAAGGAGTGCTCAACGTGAATGAACAAGAGAAGGATGGAGATGGACAAACAAAAGCAGAGACAGGGGGTAAAACCTCCGAGGGTAATGCTGATGATACACTCCAGACGGAAAAGTCAGATAAACTCTGGGCGAGTTTTCTGTCTGATGTTGGATCAAGACCCAAAGACTGCACACCTTCTGCACAGTCACAGACGGCACCAATGGTAACAGCATTAATGTTGAAGATTGTAACTTCCCTGATTGAAGATACAGATATTTTGACTTATTCGCTTGTCCGCACAGACATTGCTTGGATTGACATGTCCCTTCTACGACAAACTAAACTAAAAAATAAAAATACATAGCTGGACAAACCTTCACTTCATGAAGGATTCATCCTTCGGATTCGAAGGATATGTTATATACAGCTCTGGAAAAAATGAACGGCAAAATTCTCTGATAATACTATTCATAGCTGCGACATGTGGAAAATGTATGTTTTTTTGTAGTTCTCTCAAGTTCTTTTGTTTTGGTTAAAGCACGATAAGTTACTTTATAATCGGACATATTTCCTTTCTGCAAGGAAATGGCAGTAAATGCATTGAAATCCTTCCAATGGAAGGTTTGCCAATTTATGTTGCAGTTAAATTAGAAGCTTCTTTCAAGCAACAATTAAAAGTATGTCGAATTTTCATTTATTTACAGTGCACTATTTCAGAAAGAATTCTAATTAGATATCCTGGCAATTTGACTTGCAGGAAAACTGCATGCATGTAATATAATTTGTCTTTGTGCTGTTCTTCTCCTCAGGAAGAGAGACTGACGCCCCTCCCTCTAAGTAGACACACATACAAAGAACCAAAACCTGCCAGTGTCACCATCACAAAAGTCTTTGACTTTGCTGGAGAAGAAGTTCGGTATGCTTCTGGACAAACTGCTACTTCTACTTACACAAAGCAGTTTCCAAATCCATTTGGCCTCTGTTGATTTTAATCTTTAAACATTTTCTTGTGTGCAGACAAGTAAAGCGTATTGATTTGCTGCCTTATATTTCTTGCATGGACATGTTTCAACGATCATTCTGCAGTCCTCCTCAGAAGAGCTCTTTGTTGGTGCAGTGGCAACTTTTCAGCAGTTTTCTTCAACTGTCTCTTTGCATTCTGTCAATAAACCAAATAGGCCATAAAGAGTAAAGCAAGAAGTACACAAAAGAAGAAGCAGCCAGTGGGGAAAAAATAAATCAAAATAAACTTGGGGAAAAAAACATGAGCATTACAGAATGCATATGAAGAGCAATAAAAACTCTACATACAACATTGTCCACCAATGAAACTGCCTGTGCAATAAAAACAGAGCCAAGAAGCCCAATCATACAAACATCTGTAGGAATGTGAAAAAAATGAGAAGGAAGAAGCAAGGAAAGAAAAAAAAACCAACACAGAGCTTTTCTGAAGAAGACTGCAGGATGGCAGCAGTGAAATCATGCCATAAATCTCAGGTAAAAGTCAGCGCTCTCTATGATTTGTCTGCATATATAAAACTTTTAAAGATAAAGTAAATCCTTGTATCTTCATTTTATGAGTATAGATGTTTCAAACATCTGTGTCTTCTACATCGTGTTGTGTTTTTATTTGCCCAGTATGCATCATTTCCCCAGGATCAACTTCTCCATCTACTTTGATGCATTCTGAATTGAGATTAGCTTGCAAGTATGCTGAACATGTGCTGTGGTTTGTCAGGGTCAGCAAACAGGTGTCAGCAGACTCCAAAGAAGCCAAGAGTTACCTGAAGAACCAGAGCACCAAAACAAAGGACCTGGATGACAAAGTGGAGGACGTTCCAGGCCAACCAATGCTGCCTGGACCCAGGTACTCACTCACTCACTGGCTATTCACTTCTCTCAAAGCAGATATGAATCCCACCCTTTTACTGTTGCCACAACTGTCAGCCATTGCTTCTTCAATTTCTGTTTAATTTTTTTTATTCATATCAGTACAAATATTTAATATGTATTACTTGCATTTAAACATTTGTTTGAATAATAAAGTAGAGGTTAAACTGTCAATGCTAGGACTGTTGCATTTACATCTATGCAGCAGTCAATAAAGAATTTTTCTTTTCCGTCCTTTGCACATTTTTTTGAGGCAGAGCAAGCAGCCAGACCTGGAACATCATGTTCTCCACTTTTCATTAATAGTTATTAAAATATTTTTTAAGTGGCTTTACTTCTTTTGTTGATTTTTTTGTATAACCATAAAGATGTTAGTGAAATACTGGAAAGCTGTTTGTATTATGCCCTTTGAAATCATCTCTGTTTTGCTCTTGAAAAGTTAGCATTTTGTGAAACTATCAAGATTATTGTATTTGTGTGCCTCTGCTTTGCAAATGAGCATGTGCCCTAACTCCTTTGGTAGCTGCAAGCGGCCTGCTGGGATTGGGAACATTCTTGGTAATATTGGAGGAAAGAAAGCCAAAATGAGCACACTGGAGAAGTCCAAGATGGACTGGGATGCTTTCAAATCGGAAGAAGGAATCACAGAGGAGCTAGCTATCCACAACAGAGGCAGAGAGGGGTAAGACGCTGTCAAATCCTCGTGTGTGTGTGTGTGTGTGTGTGTGACGATCATTGACAGTTTAGAATTGGTTTGCGAACACCCATTTGGAATTCCTTGATTGGTTTCACAATCGGCGCCATCCTGGGTCTCCGGTTGGTTTTGATGTGTGGGTGGTTCTCTGGATGGCAGAGATTGGAGCATGAGTGAAACCTGCTAGTAACTCGTGGCTACTACAGTTTAGTAACATCGACCACAACTTGGCCTTTCCCCCCCCAAAATTAGACCAAATCATCATCAAACATAATTTTAAAAATCACTTCTTCTTTTTTTTTACTAGTTTTGTGAGGATATAAATTCAGAGCTCCTCTCTGTAGTGACAGCCAGCCATTATTTGTCTTTTTAGCAACTGTTTTTGGAAGTTAAACATTAGGATGCAGATTTTTGGCACTTCCTGTCACGTTGACCTCCTTTTTGAAACCGGAAGCTACATAAAGTATTATGTAGAGTCAGTGATGTTCATATTGACGTCTATATTTAAAATCCTCCTTGGTGGTGTACAGAACCAAAGTGCTCAAAATTGTGTCTGTGTCCAAATATTTGTATACCTCACTGCATGTTACCAGAAAGACAATCTGAAACTCTAAAGCCCCAACAAGCAAATTCTAGTTGGATTGATTTTTGTGGCTTTATGGACAAAAGTGGTTGCGTCTATTGTCATAAAATTGCTGGGACTCCTACCACTGTCCTTTTCCAAACCCAACTGATCTTCAGGATGACTATGGCAAAAGAAAAAAACAGAAACATAATGTAATTTCATGACAAGAGTCATATTCATAAATGCCAAGCCAAATTGTATTCATCCAAATAGATTAAATGTATTTTCCCTTCTTCTTTCTTCATCCACCCTCCTCTCTCTTTCACTCCCTCTCTCTCTTCACCACTGTGAATGTGTTTAGGTATGTGGAGCGGACAAAGTTTCTGGAGCGAGTAGACCACCGTCAGTTTGAATTAGAAAAAGCAGTACGAATAATCAACATGAAGCAATGACTTTACCACTATCACAAACTTGAGTTTTTGGGTTTTTTTGTTTGTTTCTTTCCCAGTTTTTGTATCTGGCTCTCTGCCTCTCTAAAAAAGTATGTTTCTGTAAAATCTATTCATCCTCATTAAAGTTACAGTCATTGAAATAATTATCTTTGTTTAATTGACCTAATGTTTATATCACGTTTTATTGTATGTTTTCTCTGGCTCAGAGTTCCATTGCAAGTATGGAAGGTAGTAGAAAGCATGAAAAACTGTGGATTTTGAGTTTTATATATTTTCAGGTCTGGAAAAGTATGAAAACTTGAAATGATTTATGTTGAAAAGATATTTATGTTTTCCAGATTATTATCATAAGTCTGTTTTTCAAAAAAAAAAGAAGAAAGAAAGATTTAAAAAAAAAATGAAAGAGTTTCATCAACTTGTTAATGCTCTGGATGCAGCCTGTTGATTTGGTGGCTGACATCATGCCTGGCAACCAATCACAGCCAAGCAAAAAACATTTGGATCCTCCTCCAGCCCAGGTGTCCAGGTGTCAACATGCTTCGCTGATACTTAAACTGTCATACAGTCTGTTTGGTGTCCCGCGCTCAGAGACAGCAAGCACATTACCCTTTTCATTAACTGGTGCAGGGCCTGTAGTAAGCATATATCGCTTAAACACAAACAACTTTATAAGTATAAGGAGGAGATGTGGATTGCAATGTCACAATGGTTCACCGTCTATTTTCTTCTATGACACATTATCAGAAAAAAAAATCTGGTATTGACCAGTCTAACTAATATTAATACATGTATAACACATATTAACACAATCCCTCTTCCTTTTTTAATAGAGTTAATTCAACATTATTTGTCACAATGATGAAACAATGGTGTCTCTGACTATTTATAGCTGTTACAGCCGGTGGGCCAAGTGTGTGTGTCTCTCTCTCTCTCTCGCTCTCTCTCTCTCTCTCTCTCTCTCTCTCTCTCTCTCTCTCTCTCTCTCTCTCTCTCTCTCTCTCTCTCTCTCTCTGTCTCTCTCTCTCTGTCTCTCTCTCTCTCTCTCTCTCTCTCTCTCTCTCTCTCTCTCTCTCTCTCTCTCTCTCTCTCTCCCTCTTTCTGAAAAGAATCACAGATAACTTTAGCCTAGCATGTCAGACAATGGTGCAAAAGACGTGTTTGCAGTGCAGACGGCTGGACAAAGACATTTTCCTTGTCTTTGCACATGCGCTAAACTTTGTTGTTGGGGGCAGTATTAGGGCCATCCCAGATCTGGTTGAGGAGCTGGGAAATGCAGTGCCCTCGTCACCTTTTTTCCACTACAGCACAAAGGTCATAGAAAACTGTAGGCAGTTCAAAAGCAGCTGAAGGCAGTGGAAGACAAGCTGATTCAGTCAGTCTGTCTGTCTTCTATGGCAGAAATGTCCAACCCTTCCTTCAAGTTCAGCTGCAACAAAAAGAGGAATCTGGACAGATTCTGACATTTAGGCTAAGATTACTGGTCTGCAGGTACTTATGTATTCATGAAGGTGTGCCGTTAGCCAGACCTAAGCAGACTTGCAATTAAATACTTGGGAATTGTTTCATCTTCCAATCCTGCAGGAAGATTTTTTTTTTTTTTTAAAGGCAGGAGAGCTTGTGAGCAGAAAATGAAACGGACGAAAGGGAAAACGTAAACGTGATGTGATTGTTCCTCAGCAAAAAGCTGTGAGGAGACATTTGTGAGTTACATTGTTATTTTAGCTATTTTGTTCCTGGGAGGAAGCCTGACTGCCTTTTTATTTTTCATTCCACTGTTTAGTTTACTTGGGCTGTTTTTTTTTTTTTTTTTAAAAAAACAAACAAAAAAAACATGCATTATAGTTTTCTTCAATTAACATGAAATACAACAAACAAGGCACACATCAACAATGTTACAAACATTTGGACAACATTCACTCACTTACATTGTTCGGAGGTAAACAAAACAGGGAAAAGCAAAGAAGAGAAAAAAGGGGGATAATATGGCCCAAATCTTTCCCATCATCCATCCAACCATCAGTATTCACTCAGTTCCATAATTTCCAGGACTTGCCAAGTTTGTTCTTTATAGTGCAACTCATCTATTCAAAAACTAAGTAAAAAGTCATTCCCTTCTACCATTGTCCTATATATGGCACATGGTGTATCTGAACGTTTGGCTTCCAATAAACAAATATATATAAAGTGCCTTTTTGGTCTCCACATTTGAAGCAGGTGTCAGGAATGTTGGGGTTAAAGTGATGCAACTTAGCAGATAGACACATTCCACGTATCCATTTATATTGTAACAGTTTGGAGTTGGCTGTATTTTAGTGTAACAGTCTAATAAAGGAATAAGAAATCTAATGTTGAATTTAGGTGTATTTGTGTGGCTATAATTTCAAACCCTCAAATGTCATTTTTCTTAACACATTACAATTTCAGGGGGGAAACAAGGAGAAAGTTGACTATTGATATCGACAAAATCAACTTTGGATTTACTTGGTATTGGATCAGGATGAAAATGAAAGGAATTGAACATAATTAGTCTCTCCCTTTTGTTTAACGTTTGTTCATTTCGGCTAAATAAATACATAAAAATAACCCATCCAAATCTGTGACACCCCTTAAATATAATTTGTGTTTACGCCTCCGACGACCCTCCCTCTCCCGCCCCTTTTCCCACCGCCAGCAGAAAGTACCATGGCTAACGGTGGGACGGTCTCTTTAAGGCTGAGTCGTCTCATCCGAGTGGGGGGAACACAAGCAGCCAAGCAGGCATCTACACGGCAGAGGCGGTGCCCTTTTTGCGGTCACGGGCAGAAAAACAAGACTTTTCACAAGCTGGAGGTGGCCTATCAGAACGTAATCTGTGCCCTTTACCAACTGCAACCGAACAACAACCGCCAGCGAGCCTCGAAAAGAAAGGCTGTGACAGAGGAGAGGAACGGCGAAAACAGGGAGGCAGACATGTCGGCTTGACGGCGAATGGGCCGCACTGCCGCTACTCTTGCCGCAAACCGGTGATTTTTCTCTCCCTCTGCCTGCTGAGGCATTCACTTACATTAAGCTCAACACCGCCCTGCGTAGCTGGATATTTTCCTGTCCGAGACACTTCGGTATGGAACGGACGAAGGAGGACTGACACCACGGCATCCGGGAAGACATTTATAAGACCTGGAAGGGGAGGGAATCCAAAGTGCGCGATTTACAGGGAGAAGCCAAGGAGAGTAACTGCAGCAAAATGTCTGTCCCTGTAAGTATGTCAGCCCCGAGGCTCTTTTACGACTTTGCTGTCCTTAGGTGTTTTAGTTATTCACGACAAGACCAAACATGTTGAAGGAACCCGGTACACACCCTGTTCGCGAGCTCCGTTTTGACACTCCAATTGTGTGGTGTTCGTAAAATATACGTACGGTGTCAAAGAAAACCCACAACATTTATTTATTTGTTTGTTTATTTATTCGTAGTTTAGTATTTTGCCAGTCCCTGTCACAACCGTGATTTCAGGACAAAAATTCCCTGTTCCTAATTAATGCTTAAAACTTCCTTTTTTCCATTAGTCCCACAAGTCTGCTGTGGTTGAGTACATTTTTCCAGCTTGTCGAAACCCACATTTTTCCTTCAGTTTCATCTTCTCTCTGAACTGTGACTTTACATCAACACCTTGGGTTATGGGGAAATTAATTTTATCGTGAGCAAATAGGTAAACTAGGTCACAGTGCCTGAGCTGTTTAAATGGTTCAATTTCATCCCATAAACTTAAACACCCTTTCCTTAAGTCCCATTCAAGTTTAACACACACTAAACTGGAAGCAAGAGTAGAACTGCTGAAAGTGATTCGTGTTCTTGCTCCATTTGGCATCAAAACATATGTGACCCATAGAACTTGGTCGGGTTGCTCAAATATTTAAAAAAAGAATGACTGTTTTCTTATGTCTTGAAATCATAATTATTGGAACAATTTTTCATCAAAGACGTTGTGCTTATTGAACTAAGAACTTCTGATGACCAAAACATCGGTGGTCAAACACCGTCCTGTTGACCAACTTTGTCTCCGTCTTTTCTTTTTTGACATTTTATTTGATTGATGGATCGACTCCAAGCAGTGTTGTAAAAACATGACGCAATCACAAGACATTTATTACAAGAAAATGACAAACTGTCACTAAATGCAGATTATTGTAAAAACTTCCGTGGGGAAAAAACTCTGCACTTTGCAGCTAGGTTAGAAAATAATGTTGAAAAGCATCTTGCTGTCTTAGTGTATTTGTAATGAGCCCGTTGCTTTTTGAAGTGAGTCTCTGTGACTCTCTGATTCAAAGTTAGAATGCAAATAATAAGGGGTTGGGCATTATGCACATTTCAGTGTCCTCAGAGACAAGAGAGTTAACAAGTAATAGCATTACCAGTCCAGCAGTTGTGGGCTGTCAGGGCCAGCAAGGCCCTCTCTGCTGGTCTAAAGATCCTCAGAAAAAGATTTTTTTTGTGAATGTGTAGATAAGACAATTTTTCATAGTCTGTTCTGTTCATGTCCAATTATATCCACTCAGTCGTGCTGCATCCAGTGTTAGTTTGTGTTGTCAGGTTCTATGAAATCTGCCTAAAGCCTTCAGACACAACCAAGTGTTCCAACTGAGTGGAAAACTTGTCATTCACAAGCATTTGCGCATCTAGAGACCGACATGTTTGCCAATTTCTTCTTTGCAAAACAGCTTAAGCTGAGTTAGATTAGATGGATGTTAGTGAACGACTGTTTTCAGATCTTGCCACAGATTCTTAATTGGATTTAGGTCTGGACTTTGACCGGACCATTCTGACACGATTGTGGTTTGTTTTACGCCATTCCACTGTTGCCCTGACTTGGGTTGTTGTCCTGCTGGAAGGTGAACCTCTGCCTCAGTCTCAAGTCTTTTGCAAGCTCCAACAGGTTTTCTTCCAAGATCGCCCTGTATTTGGCGCCATCTGCCTTCCCACCAATTCTGACCATCTTCCCTGTCCCTGCTGAAGAGAAGCACCCCCATAGCAAGATGCTGCCTCCCCCATGTTTAACAGTTGGGGTGGTGTCTTCAGAGTGAAGTGCAGTGTTAGTTTTTCACCACCTGTAATGTTTTGCATTTAGGCCCACAAAGATTTGGTCTCAACCAACTAGAGCACCTTCCTCCAGATGATTGCTGAGTCCCCCACGTGGGGTCTGGCAAACTTGTAAATGGGGCTTCTTACGGTTCTTACAATGGCTTACTCGTTACACAACTGATAGTTATCCTTTGGACAGTGTGGATCTCTTTAGTTCTTCCAGAGTCACCATGGGCCTCTTCTACATCTCTGATCAGTGCTCTTCTTCGTCCGGGTCTGCTCCAGGTTTCTTCCAACGAGGGAGTTTTTCCCGGCCACTGTTGCTTCGTACTTGCTCGGAAGAGATCTGATGGTTTCTCTTTGGACGGCTTAAAGCACTTCAGTGGAACCTAGATCAGTGACAGGCGCACCAAAAGTACAATGGTACTTGGGAACAATGGTCACAGTTAGGAACCTAGCCGAAGAGCGCCAGTGCTACGAAGGGGTCAGATTTTAGATTGCAGCACTCATTCAGTCAACCCTCCCCCACCCCAAACTTACCAGTGAATTGCGTTGGCCTTCACACATCATAAAGGATGTCATCCACAACAAGCGTGCAGATTTCTCCAACTGTAAGGTGCTTTGTCATCATTATTTTCCTCTTTCACATTGGTCCCTCTTCATCGATTATATAAATCAGCTCATCCAGACCACTTCTGAGCAGATTGGTGAGGATTTAAGATTTGCCTGAAATATATTTAATATTTTAGAATTGTCATCTTTCTCCTCCAGCTGCCTCTCAAGTGATACTAAAATGGTGTAGAATAACTGATCCAAGGCATTTCTTTTTCCAAAAATGATACACATTACATGCCATTAGAGACCTACATAAATAAATGGAAATGTGCATGGCAGCGGATCTTTGAAAAAAAATAAATGCTGAAGTGCAGAATTTGAAAGAAAAAAAGCTTAAAATTGAAACATTGATTTAAACAGCATACTCTTACAACAGATATTACACGTTCAGTCAGAGAAGATCATTTTGTCAAACTGCTGGGATCTGTTTACAGGTTTTCAGGAAAACAGATCACAACACACAGGAAACTGAGCATTCCTTTTGCCAGACAGAGGGGAAGTGGGATATTAGCCCAGCTTGCGTGTGTGTGTGCGTGCGCACGTGTGTGTGTGTGTGTGCTCATGTGGAGAGAGGCAGTTCAAATGAATCTACAAATGACTTGTCTATTGGGTTGACAGCTCTCCATTACAAAACACGATTAAACTCACTGGGAAGATGTGAGAGCAGTGACACTGGATCAGGAGTATATTAGCCCGAATTGCACGAGCGGTGGTGAAAGCACGCATGCTTGGTTAAATGCACATGCAATAGTCAACAGCGACAAAAAAATGACTCTCCTATTTTAAATGCGCAAGTCAAACTTTTCTTGGTCCATTGCAACAGTCAGTGCATGAACATGCACTTTAGATAATCGCAGTATGGCTGGAGCAGAGTCATTGCAGGTGGGACGTGGCATAACTGAAGAATTTTTGTTTTTGTCTCACAAAATGTTTTAGGGGGCATTTTAAAAGCCTATATCCTTCGTCTGAATAGGCTTTTTCGATCTCAGTGAAGACTTGTCTAAAGGCTCCACCCACTGAAAAATCATCTGCGGCACCGCAGCAGAAGAAAGTTGAGAGCTTTGGTCACTTATGTGCATCATCATCACTTTTGAAAAGCCTCTCTTGGGTGTAATATCGTTTTTAATGAACTTTGGCAATAAAGAAAAGCAAATCTTTGCCAAAAAACTTAGCTTAGCAGCATTAGCCTGTGAGGCACTCCAACTCTATGCGCTCTCGAAATAATGTGCGTCCTACTTAGGTTACGTGGGGCGATAGCTTCCACTGTTTGCCACACATTGATGACACTTTGGCGCCCGCCATAGTTTCAAAATCTGCCCAGTAACAGCTCTCATAATGTACCGGTGAACAGCAGTGCTTTAGGGAACTGTTCTTGAAACAGGTGGTGAAAGACTGCGAAAGCTGGTGTGTCTCTTCAACATTCTGTTTTATTCTATTCTGTGCTGGAGCTCTACCTGCCCGTTCCACCACACCTGGCCCTGCACCCAGGTCGGACGGCTGATTTGCACGTCCTGACGCACGGGTCAGAGTCTCTGATCAGAGTACCTCACTAAACCATCCCGGAAGTAGCAGTCGAGGCGACGGGCGGTGTGTACAAAGGGCAGGGACCTAATCAACGCGCGCTTATGACTCACGTTTACTTGGAATTCGTCGTTCATGGGAAGTAGTCGCAATCCCCAATCCCCATCACGAGTGGGGTGCTGTCAGCAGGTGGAAGTGGGTGCTCCGCTCACTCCGTAGTGTTTAGCTGCTTATCACACTGCGTTTTATTATCTGCTGTTAGCTAGTTAGTAATTCATCGATGGCTTATTTAGAACTATTCACCTTTACTGTTAGACCTCATAATATATTATTTCAAGTGTTGATTGCTTGCAATTTGGAGGGGGTGGACAGTCTACTTTATTTCCCGCTGAAGCGCCAGCTTGTAAGGCCGCGTGATGTTGACATGCAGGTGCTGCCGTGGCAAGTGTGTGCGTGTGTGTCAGAGCAAACAGAGTGAAGCTTTTCCATTGCGTATCATCTCCCGTGTGTGTGTGTGTGTTTTTTTATTCTAGTTTCATCAGTATAAGTAGCTGCATTTCCATTCCAGTTTTTCGCAAAATAAAAGCTATATTTCTAAAATTTCAACAAAGTACAGTTGCGATTTGCAGGTGTTTCCTTCCCATATTTCTCGTAAAATCTCATCCCGCGATATATTTGCGGTATGCCTCTACTGTGTATCGATACGTCTGAAAAACCACCTCATGAGAGCGAAAAAAAACCTTTTAGCGATATTTGAGAGGTTTTTCGAAGTTTAGGTGTTTCCATTACCAGTTTTTTTATTGTGATATTTAGGTTTTGCACAATTCTAGGGGTAATGGCAACGCAGATAGTGAGTATACATTATTACTTAAATGAGGGAGCGCTGCTTTCTACTCACGGTCCTACTACACGGCACAATCAAGGCAGCACCAGCAATGTCCGACAACCAGGGCGAGTAAGACGATGGCGAGCTAATGAAAGTGCAGGGCTCATTTGCATGAAAAGATTCTCCGCAGGCCAGTGGCAAGAATAGATGCAGGGAACGTCAGGAAATGACGTCGGCACTGTACCCTCTTATCCCCTTGGAAAAGAAAGAGAAATGCAGAAGGGGCAAGCAGGGTTAAAGTAAGTGGGCAGAACATTGCCTTCATTCTTGATGTGTGAGATCACAGAGCGGCAGAATGTGTCAAGATCTGCCTCAGTACTAGACTGAACAAGACTTCAGACAATGAAGGAAGCGGCAGTAGGACATAGGAGGGAAGCATGTAAGAGGATAAAGAGGAAAGCAGGGGCGGTTCGCAAAACTTTATGGTCTTTTTCTCATTTCATTTCCTTTTACGTTGCTTTTCGGAACTGAGAGACCTCGTAGGCAAAGTGTCTGACAGTTTTCAAGCACCGTAGTTGCTTCACTGCAGCGGAGATAACAAAAAAATGAACAATGCGGTAAGTAGTTTTGTGTACGCAAGTTTGTGTTTGTGTCAGGGAGGGAAAGCGAGAGAGAGATTCCTGCGTCTGGGTATGAGCGGTGCCTTGTTTGGTGTCTGCTCATCTTTAGTTAGTAGTGGAGTGTGCCTGTCGTCTGTCTGCTTGTGTGTGTGTGTGTGGGGGGTCGGGGTAGGAGTAAACAGGAAAGGAAAACTCATAGTGGGAGGAGGCGGGAAAGTCACTGATTTCTTCTTTTGTTAGTTCTTAACAGTGCGCACTTTATTCCTTATACTGTACTGTAGGGGGAGTCTGGTGTAGTTTCTGTTTTGGCCAGTTTTTAAAATACCTACCAGAGTCAAGAAAGTGTGACTAAAGCAGAAGAGGTTTGTTTTTAGATATGTATATATAAAGCTAAGTCATGGAAAAAATATAACATGAAGAAAAAATGACTTTCCTGAACTTGTACACTTATTTTTACACATATTTTGAGCTTTTAACGATTGAATTAGTAATACACGTATGTGTGCAAGCATGTTTACAGAAAGAAAAAAGTAAAGCACATGACTGAAGGCTAACTTGGGTAGAAGGAAAGAAACGGGATTATGGGCAAAAGACAGGGAGGGACTGAATGTGTTGAAATTTAGAGGTCCAGACAGTGACAGAGAAGGTGTTCAAAGAATACGAGGGGGAGGGACACAAACTGACAGTAAGAGTCCTATACTATTATCAGAGGCCTGTGTTGACTGTTGACTCACGGCTCTTGTTCGCAAAGCGTTTGTGAACCTGAAAGGTTAACTCGTCAGGAATGCAGTGTATGATCATTTGTGGGGGAAAAAAAATCTCATCGTATGTCAGTCATTGTGTTTACACGCTTTCTAGGTGGGGACGTTAACAAGTAATTGATTTCCACTCAAAGGTCCTGTGATTAAAATTTGACCTGATTTACGATTTTTTTGTTATATCGGTAAAAGCTTAACCTACAAATAAATACATGAATAAAAGTGGATAATCGCAGCACTAAGACAGTGGTCTGCACAGGAGGAAATTGATACTCAAATTATCTGCAAGTGACTGATTCACAGTCTCACACCTGCGTCCAGCAGGTGAGCAGTAGGCGAGAGGTTATCACCGTCAAGCGGTAAACTAGCGCTCGCCGTTGCACTCTCCCGTATCATACGGCAGTGGCGTCTTTCTTCTTGGACAATCGCAGTAAACACAAGAGCCATTGGCGGTCTAATTTCCGTCAAGGGTAACACACACACAGCAGGTAAAGCAGCACCCCCATGCCCATGTCCTTGTACGCCAGGCTGTCGGTCTTTCTTGTAAAACATTGACAGAAAGTGTCATAACACCCACCAGTTGATATTAAGAGTCCAGGGCTACCTGTCGTTGCAAAGGCAGGTATACATGTTAGCCAATACTCAGATTACCTCCGCAGCATGTTGACTTGGAGTAAGGACATAACTTCAATCCGGTCATAAACTACCTGTGCAACCTCTGTTGCATGAGGTCGCCATCCTATTTGATTACAGAATTAATAAAACTACTGTGAGAATGTTCTTGCACATGTAATGCTTTTCATTTCTTTATTTGCAGACTCGCACAGATTAGCCTTGTATGAATTATCCTCAAAACTCTACCTTTTTCAACTATGCAACAAATATACAAACATGTCATGCCTGTCCTTGCTGATTTGAAGAGAGTTTTGTTGTTGTTTTTCTTCTCCACAGAATATACTGGCCAAGGCATTGTATGACAATGTTGCAGAGTCTCCGGATGAACTCTCATTCCGTAAGGGAGACATCATGACGGTGTTGGAGAGGGACACGCAGGGATTGGACGGCTGGTGGCTGTGTTCCCTCCATGGCCGCCAAGGGATCGTCCCGGGCAACCGCCTCAAGATTCTCGTCGGCATGTACGACGGCAAAAGGGACATGGTAGATGCAGCCGGTGCCTCTTCTCCATCCCAGCACCAAGCCCTCTCCTCCCAAAGTGCTTACGCCAAGCCCGCATATGCACCTTCATCAACTGCCGCCGTGGCTGCTTCGTCTTCCGGATTAGCCAACAAGATCCTTCCATCAACTCAGTACACGTCAATGCACCCGCTCTATTCTGCTCCCAATCCGACGCAACCTAGCGCCGACTCCATTTACATGATGCCCCCCTCCCACAGCCCAAAAGCGAGTCTCCAGAACCTGTATCAAGTTCCAGGTGGGCCGTCTCCAGCAACCCAGCCAGGACTCCCCAGCAAGGATCTCGTTGCCTCACAAAGAAAGTACCAGTTGCCAAGGCAAGATGTGTACCAGGTGCCCTCTCCTATGGGCCATGCACTGAGCCAGGGAGGAGCCCCAGCTGGAGGAGTAGTAGCTGAGCAGGAGGTGTACCAGGTGCCACCATACATGGACAAGGGGAACTGGGAGACTAGTAAAAAGCCAGTGGGAAAGGTAAGTGCTTCGATTGCTTGACTGATTCATTCATTTGGAAAATACTGGATGTGTTGAAAGAAGAGAGTGCTTTGTGAACTGAAAAGTGAGTTGTGTGTTGTTTGCACATTGGCCTAATATTGTTTTCTGGAACTTAAAGGAGCAGTGATAATTTCTCCAATCAGAAAAAGGGAGACAAACAGAGCTTTGTGTCTACCGGTATTTAAAAAAATCCAATATAAGGATTTTTTTGCCTAGTGATAAAACAAAACAAGAAAAACATTCAACTGAAGATTTTCCATCTAGTTTGTCTCTGTATTTCTGTCTTATTTGTTATCTCCATGACCATCCCTTTATACTGTTGTGCATCTTTTGCACGCGGGAAAAACACGCCAACTGCAAAGGAATATGGTGATGTTTTATATTGACGTAAACTGTAATGCCGGGCCTGCAAGACCGTCAAAGTCACTTTTACTTGCACCAAAGACAACTTGAACGTGAACTAAATGAAAAGCCATTTGCCTAAATCCCCACAGCACCACTGAGTCAACCCACTTGTGACATTTTTAAGTCATGCAGAGGTGCAGTAATAATCAGTGACTTTCCACCAGATTGCAGCACTGAGTCAAATCTTTTCATTCAGGCACTTCTTACAGAGGTTACTCACAAAGTGCTTTCCGTATACAAAACATGGCCCTACAATTACCGTTCTGCTACTTGAACTGGAATCTGAAACTGACAGGAAGTGCAACAAGACTAAAAAGGGGTTGACAAATTGACAGTACTCAATTACATCTGCTTGGCATTTACAGATTCACACAAGTCAGGAAGTAACAAATTTAGAGAATGGCTATAAGTTACAGCTATTCAGATTTTCCAATCACTTTCAAAGGAGTTAAACCAGAAATCCTGTCACTCACTGGACGTCCAACTCAACTGTCCAAATCACAACCATCCTACAATTGCTTTTATTTTGACTTTTTTTATTTGTTTATTTTTTTAAACCATCGGCTCTGAATGCTGCCTGTAGCCTCACTGCTGATCAGCATCCTTTGAATGTGATCCTGTGTGCAGGTGGTGGTCCCCACTCGGGTCGGACAGGTTTATCGATATGACACGAGCAGAACGGAGCATGATGAGTACGACATCCCGCCCAGTCATCTGCCTCTCAACCAGCAGGACGTGTATGACGTGCCGCCTGTTCGGCAGCAGTACAACACTCAGGTACCTCGCAATGCACGAAACCGTACTGCAGCTCAGTATGGAAGTCATTCTGGTGAGAGGTTGACGTCACGTGTTAGTACCTGCTCATTACCACAGTAGGTCTGTAAGCAATTTCAGAACTGAAGAAGACTCTCAGATGAGACGGAACATCTTCAACTCGCAGTCCAGTTACTTTTCATTTAACTCTCTAGGATTACGACCTTCAGACATCTCCATCATCATTTCTTAATCGTACAGGTAGTACCTGAAAAATGAGAATATCCAGTAAAAGTTGTTTTATTTTGGCAATTTAACATAAAAGATGAAACCAACAAATGTTATTGAGCCATTCCACGCAAATTGACATCTCAAGCAGTTCCTTGTTGTAACTTTGCTGATTAAGATTTTCATAAAGATTTGACTTTATGTAACATTCTAATTTTCTGAATTTTTGAATTTCAGTTTATTTTTAAGGTGCAAGACCTGATCAGCAAAATCCAAAGAAATAAAAACTTGAAATATATTGATTTGCATATTATTCCTTTATATAATCTGTCACATTCACCTTTTAAGTTGAATTGCAGAAATACTACAACCTGTTCAGGATATTCTAATTTTCTGGGTAGTACTGTATATTGTGGTCCCGAGCCTCTTAACCACCTAAAACTACCCAGAGGACATTGCCTTTACCCCAATAAAGTCCTCTTCTGTCTCATTATAGCCTAATCTGAATGCAGTATTGGTGGTTGTTGTGTTACATTCTTGAGTGTGCGCGCCACATTAATCAGTTGTGCTTTTCTTCTCAGGTGTACGACACGCCGCCCATCGTGGTCAAGGGGCCCTCCGGTGGTCAAGATATATACGACACACCACCAAGTAAAGACAAGAATGCTCATCAAATGGTAAAAGAATGAATTTGCACCGTGTTTCCAAAGTGTAAAACAACTCAAACACGCTTTATATTTAAATTCTTCAAAATAGCCACCTTTCATAAAAAGCATATTTAGAGTTATTCAACGTGTTTTTCTTTGCTGCATAATGACAGATGTCTTGCTCATATATTTAATGTGTTCAGTTTTTTTTTAGCTTTACAACTTTCTGAAGTGTAGAAAGTTGTAAAGCTATAAAAAAAAAAAAAAAAAAAAACTTATTTTAGTTTAGGTTAATAAAAAAAAAAGTTCATACAGCAGCTAATTATTATAGTTGGTTAAATAATAAACCCTTTTTTTTCGTCTCGTTCTGTTTGTGCTCACTGTTTATTTTCATCCCCCCCCCCCTCTTTTTCCTCAGGCTTACGGTTTGGCTCCGTCTGTCTCTAGAGACGCCTCAGGCGCTCACCCAAGCAGGGAGGAGACCTACGACGTGCCGCCCCACTTCTCCAAAGTCAAGCAGCACGTGCCCGCGCCGTCTCCGCTGTATCTCAGCGACAACCTCAACGACGACAACGAGCCAGAGATTCCAGAGGACGTGTACGACGTCCCGCCCCCCATCCTGAAGGATCAGCATTACGGGGACAAGAGTGCGCTCTGCCAGACGGCAGACGAGGTGTACGACACCCCGGCCAACCTGCGGACTGCTGGGCAGCCCCGGCAGGACGTGTACGATTTCCCTCGGGAGCTAGACGACAGAGGAGGAGAGAGAAACGAGCACTACATCTACGACGTGCCACCGCAGGTAGGGGAGAATTAAGGTGTCGCCTCCAAAGAAATAAAAAAAAAAAAAAGGGATGTTTTAATTGAGAAAATCATAAAATATTAAATTAAAGAAAACAAAATTACTTTGGTTGGGTAGGCTAAATGTATCTTTCCTTCAGAAGAAAGTGTATGTGGGGTAGTTTCTTGACCATATCTTTTTGTTTTAGCGTTTATTAAAGATGTCCTTGTCTATAGCTGCGTGACCATTACCCCTAGAATTGCGCAAAACCTAAATATCGCTATATTAAAGTGATAATAGAAACACCTAAACTTCGGAAAACCTCAAATATCGCTAAAAGGTTTTCACGCTCTCATGAGGTGGTTTTCCAGAGGTGTCGATATAGAGATCTATCGCAAAAGTGTCATGGAAACACTTTTCGCATTTACATGTCAGCGGACGTGACGTACGGGGGTCACGTGACCAGTTCACCTCAAGCGATAATGGCGCGGAGCGTTTGGAGGAGACGGAATATTTTTTACTAGTAATCAAAGAGAAAAAGTATAACAACCATTCTAGATAGCATTAAAGCGCAAACAAACAAAATTTTCGTAAAATTTCTTACGCAAAATTTTACGAGAATTACGGCTTATGCGCTTCAACACCATTCAGTGGAAACACCTGCAAATCGCAATTGTACTTTGTCAGAATTTTAGAAATAGTGCTTTTATTTTGCAAAAAACTCTCATGGAATCACTGCTTGTGCCGGAAAAAAAACCTTCATAATGTCTTATCCTTAATCTTAGATAGTAACTTATTCAGTCCAGTTCTTCACTGGTGCGGATGTGTTTTCCAGGTTGTACGGGATCCCCAGCCCACGGGCGAGGAGCTCAGCGTGTCCTTCAAGCGCCTGTCCGCTTCCAGCACTGGGAGTGGGCGGAGCAACCACTCAGCCTCCTCTGTGGACCTGGTCTCTGGACGTGACGCCCTCCCCGCCACCGGGGCCTTGCCGGCCAAACCTCTCATCCTGGACCTGGAGCAGGCCATGGAGCGCCTGTCTCGCCTTCAGCAAGCGGTGGAGTCCAGCGTGTCCCTCATGATGTCTTTCATCTCAGGCAGCTGGAGGAGTCCCGCCCACCTGGAAGGAAACCTCCAGGCCATCCACCAGGCCGCCGACCGGGTGCGCGCCGCCGTCCGAGACTTCCTGGAGTTCGCCCGGGGCGCCGTGGCCAACGCCGCGCAGGCCACCGACCGCTCCCTGCAGGCCAAGCTGAGCCGTCAGGTGGGCAAGATGGAGGAGGTCTTCCAGAGTCTGGTTCACCACATCCACAGTTTGGACGGCGTCTCCTGGTCGCACGCGGCGGTGGCGGCGTCCTCGCCCGGAGGCGACAGCCTGGACCAGCTGATCATGACGGCGCGGGGCATCCCCGACGACGCCAAGCAGCTGGCCTCCTTCCTCCACGGCAACGCGTCGCTGCTCTTCAAGCGGGCCAGTTGGCAGCAGCAGCAGCTGCCACTTCCTCCCATCCCCGGGGAAACGAGCGGCGGCGGCGGCGGCCAGAGTGGCGAGAAGGTGATACAGATTCAGTCGCGGCCTCTCCCGTCTCCACCGAAGTTTACCGCCGCGGAGGAAGAGGAGGGCGTGGACACACAGTATGAGGTTACAGAGGAAGGCTGGATGGAGGATTACGACTATGTGCATTTACAGGTAAACACTTTGTGTGTGCAGTTTTGAGGGCAAAAATACCGACGAAATAACAAGTTGACTGTTGACTATTAATTATGATGTAATTTACTGGTTACGTTTAAGGACATTACTGTTATTGTTGTTATTACAACAATACGTTGAAAGGGAATCTATGTCCATCCATACACTACCAGTCAAACGTTTGGACACCTGCTTATGCAATTTTTTTTTTTATCTTTAAAAATTTCTACACTGCAGATACTGAAGACATCAAATATATGAGCAAGACATATATATAGTTATGCCGTCTATTTTGAAGAATTTAAATATAAAATTGGTTTAAGTAATTTTCCACTTTTATTGTTTCCTACATCATTCCATGTGTGTCCATACGTAGTTTTTGATGCCTTCAGTGAGAAACTGCACTGTCAATAGTCACGAGAATGAAAGAAAACCCCCATTAAATTCATAGGGTGAGTCCAAACTTTTGACCCGTCGTTAATGTCAGTGTAGCGTCATCATCGATAAATTGAAGAAACTGCAAAAAAAAATTTGCAGAACCGATGCGCTGGTGGTTAACCGCCCTGCTAACAAAAAGTCGACACAAGTGAAGAGGGAGGATAGCGGTTAACAAGTGTGGCACATGAAACGTGCGATGCCCCATGTGCTGTTGTTTTTTCATAATGCTAAATGTTAATGCTTACTGTAGAAAGGAGTAGTTTTATACACATGCAAATAAATTCAGGTGAAATGACAATTTTCTGGCTTTTTGACCTCTCAGGGAAAGGAAGAATTTGAGAGGAACCAAAGACAGCTTCTGGAGAAAGGCAGCACCAGCAGACACAAGACACAACTGGAACAGCAGCAGGTGACTTGCACTCCTTTGAGCTCTGTTTTTTTTTTTCAAATTCAGGCCACAATTGGATCACATGCAGGAAATCTAATGCAGAAGAAATGTATTTAGTTTTGAAGGCAGATTTTCCTCAGCATGTCTTTTTATCTTCTAAAGTTACAATTGGTCACGCGAGTTCTGATGATAATGTATTCATCTATCGTCTTTGTCATTGCACAGATGGAAACAGAGTACAATAATAGACAATAATGTCCTGAGTCTGTAGAATTGTGTTAAAAAAAAGAAGACAGAAAACCAGGCCTAAAGCACCGACTGTCCGCTCGTTTGTCTCCCTGCAGATTTCTCAGTTTGAGCGGCTGGAGCAGGAAGTCAGCCGGCCAATCAACAACGACATGACGGGCTGGGTTCCGTCCCTCCACCACCCTCTGGCCAACCAGCTGGCCCAGGGCAACGCCGGAGACGCGGCCCCCTCCAAGCTGTGCCGCGGCGACCAGCAGCTCCTCCTCTTCTACCACGAGCAGTGCGAGCAGAACGTCACCACCGTCACCAACGCCATCGACGCCTTCTTCACCTCCGTCAACTCCAATCAGCCGCCCAAGATTTTCGTGGCCCACAGCAAGTTCGTCATCCTCAGCGCGCACAAACTGGTGTTCATCGGCGACACGCTCTCGCGACAGGCCAAGGCTCCGGAGGTGCGAGCCCAGGTGGCTCAGAGCAGCAACCACCTCTGTGAGAAACTCAAAGACATCGTCGTCAGCACCAAGACGGCGGCGCTTCAGTATCCTTCCCCCGCCGCAGCCAAGGAGATGGTGGAAAAGGTGAAGGAGCTGGCAGGGTGCACGCAGCAGTTCAGGATGGTGCTGGGACAGCTGCTGGTCATGTAGGAGTCGCTGATTCCAGAGCTTTAAGAAGAGAAACACACCAGACAGTGGCATTGGAAATGAGTGCCCCCACCCCCCTCTGGAAGCGAGTGCGTTAACCCGAAAAGAGTCACGTCACAGTAGCACCACTGCAGTAGAAACAGAAACAGATATATGACAAGGCAGAGTGCTGGGTGTTCATCCTCCAGTTGGTTTCTTTCATTAGGCTTGAAGGGACTTTAATCTTTTATGGGATTAGCCAACGGTTGTAAAATAATCATTGTAAATATTTAAGTCATTTATTTAGCCAGATCAACTGAAATGCAGTTATTTCTAGTTTATAAAAATAATTCTGTTTTTTTCTGACAAAATGAAAAATAAAAATGTAATATTCAAATAGATATTATTATAATTATTATTATTATTATTATCATCATCATCACTTTAATGTATAATCATGACTGCTTCCTGGTCCACGTGCCACTATTGTCACTATTATGGATCTGTAAATTACAAATATGTCGTACTGTCTGTTTGATATCTGTGCTTTTCTACATCACTGACAGGCACATTTAAAAAAGAAAAAAAAAACTACATATTGAAAACTACAGCTGATGTGAACCTAAATCCAACTATTTCAACCATTTCAGTTGCACACCTTCTAAGATGACCTCAGATCCATGTCGATTTCTTTTTAACTGTGTATTAGTTGTTTTAAGCAGGAATGATTTTTTTTGTTTGTTTTTTTTAATGAGTGGAAACATTACGATCTACAAATGACAGTAAACCCGTTTCATTTTTTGTTGCAGGCCATGTTTGGTGTTTTTTTGGTGTTTTTTTAATTGACTCAAGCGTGTTCTGAAATCACACTAAAATCATGTTAAAATGCTGTTCATATTTACCACCTAATCGCCAAGTTCAATCGCAATGTTGGAGGAGGACAAGGTAGATGGGATAAAATAGAGCTTCATAGGCAGGTTCGGATATCAGCACAGCATGTCTATCATTGTCATTACTGGAATATTACCCATGCAGTATCAGCAGGTGTGAGAGTGAAGAAGCTCCATGTTTTTTTATTTTCTTTATTTCCTGCCTTTTGTAATATGTACGAAAAAAACAAAAAACCATTTGTACTGCATGCATTGCAGGTTGTTTTTAGTTATTTTATAATAATGGTTTGGGCTAAAGGGCACGCTAATATAAGCTAATATAGTGCATTGTGACAGCGCCTGCACTATGTTAGCGTGGTTGATGGGTCTTGTGTGGAGTGGAACGCAACCATACACTTGTAGTCTGCTGTCAAGTGGCAAATGGGGTGGTCCCGACACTTTCGCGGCTGTTTCGCAAACTGAGTAGATCACTCGCCACACAATTGGTCTGCACGGGTAATCGATGTTGCACATGCTATCCGGGATTGTAGATTGTTGAAGTCAAAAAAGAAACAAAGAAAAAGGAAAAGAAAAGTCTGAGTCACTTATAGCCATTTACCATTTATCACCACTGATATTTCTTTGAACAGGCACAGATATTCCAAAAATATAAATTTATTCTGATATGAAAAATAAAATTAACAGTCGTGTTATTTTGCTCTCATATTTGCTCTCTGTATTAGAATATTTTGCATTAACAACCCCGTGGTCCTGGTAAAATCCATTTAATATTTGGGCCAAAAACGCAACTAAATTAACACTTTTTACGATAATGTAAAAAGTACTAAATACCTGTTAGCATGTAGGTCAAAGCTGATATCAGAAGATGTAAATATAGACGTGAAAAACACGAACGTATCAAAATCAAAATATTAGACTTGGCATCTACAACCCAGAAACCCAGCCATTACACGTGCGCCCACACATGCATACAGTGCAAAAATACAAATGTGTGTGAACGTTTTACAAATTAGTTCACAACTTTAACGTAAATCTGAAATGTACATGGCTTATAACAATCTGTATGTGCAAAAAAAAAAAACACCACTTGGTTAAATCAACAGACTATTGGAATCTTTGGGACAAAAAAAAAAAATCTCAGTTTGAATCAGTTCTATACAAAATCAGAATGTGGCAGTTGACCACGTCATAATCAAGCAGCGCAGGAGATTCAAGTGCAATAACATGAACGTCTTTCAACAAACAAAAAGCTGGAGTTGCGGGTGAACCAAATCCAAGGTGGAAACTACTTCCTGCCCTCGACGTCCTTCAGCCACTGGTTCTTTATATAGCAGAAATAAAATGAATTGTGTATGTACCTATCATATCCCACTAAAGAACAAACTTTTCCGCTACCCCTGAAATGCTTTGATTTCTCCAACTATCTCACTCCACCATGACTACAGTACAGCTGCAGTATATTTGTGAATCCCAAATTTGAATGCCCACCATTTGGTCCCCAAGTACCGCAGACAAAAGTCATTTCCTTCACACGCTTGAGTCCGAGTACATGCCGTTGATGAGATAGTCAACCTGGCTGTAGTCCTTCCTGTTGTAACTCTCGTAGGCCTGCTTGACAAACACGAGCACCGTGATCAGAAACAGGAGCGATCCACAGACGAGCACGGCGAGCAGAAAGGCCGTACTAGCCAGCTGCCTGCTCAGAGCACCTCCCAGTACTTCTAACGTGGCAGCTGTTGTTTCTGAGGGAACCAACTCTTTGTGACGGGTGGTTGCCGCTGGCGTTGCAGTGCTGGAAATAGTTCTGGTGGAAGGCAAATTGCTCAAAGGTAAAGTGGAAGCAAATGGCAACCGAGTACTTGGGATCGGCTGTGACGTGGCACTTGATGATGGTGGTGGTGAAGATGGCGAAGGTGTGCTCTTCGTCGTCGTGGCAGTACGTCCAGTTGTGCGCGCTGGAGTCGTTTTCGCCGTCGTCGCCGTCGTGGTTGTAATCACGGAAGTTGTTGTAGTGTTGGTTGCATACAACGGCTTTGTTGTAGTTTGATGCAGGACGGGTGTGGTGTCTGTGGTTGAGGCTGTAGTCATCCTGCTGGCAGAGGTCACCTGTGCGGTGGTTTGGTTTACATTCTCCACAGGTTTCGCAGTAGTAGCATTCAACTTAGCAGCACTGGTCCCAGCTGCAGTACCGGCAGGCGGCGCCGAGCTGTTGGAGGGGATGAAGGCTGCAGGCTGACTGGACGTCGTTGGCGGGAGAGGTGGATGGTGGGTTGATACCGTCTGCTTAGTGAATGACAAGGCTGTCGATGAACTTTTTTCATCATCAGACATCTTTGCTGGGGTGGACTTCCCAACTGCATTGGAGCCGAGATCACCTTTGTCACCTAGGTATGAAATAAAATATTAATATTGAATAATTCCCCATAATTCAGTTAGTCACAGTAAAAACAATACAAATACAAAGAAAACAGGCATACAAACAAGAAACATTACGGATACAACCTCTGCTACTTTATCACTTTTTACTCAGTGACGAAGTGATTGAGAGAATTCCAAGTCTGCAAAATTCTGTGTGAACACACTACAAGTAGGCTGTTTTTAGGAGAGTAAAATATAAACCATGACGCTTTTTTTTTACTCTTTCATGGCTAAATGCAAACAACTACATGTCGTTATGATTTTTTTAAAAACTCCGTTTCAGAAATATTTACTTTTCTTCAGCAATTTTCCAGCATAAAACTTCTGTAATGACGCCGGCCGCATATTGCACACTTGATATTAATCCTCTAAAATCACATTGAATTGGACATTCAAGGCGACAACTGTCAACGCCATCCCATATGTGTGACACATCAATGCAAGTTTTCAATGCCCTAGTAGGAGCAGTAGAGAATTCCAGTGGATCATTTCATAAAGCTGGCTATAATGGAGTTCAATGCAGAAATGAGTCTGTGACCCCAAAACGGTGGGACAAACACACACACACACACACACACACACACACACAGTCTTGAGAATTTTTTTTGATTTGATTTTAGTTGTGAAATAATTAACTGATTTACTGATTTCTGTAATTAATGACTGACACATACTTACCGGTACACGAAAGGCAGTAGGCTTGTGTGCTGTTAAGCTGCACAATGGGGACTGCAGTTACAGTGGTGTTTTCAGCTGCGATGAATGAGGACTCAACAAGAAGCAACAATGCAAAGACGATGTGATGCAATGCTGTAGAACAAAGCCAGAACTTAAAGAGGTTCGGGAACACATTAGAAATATAGACACACGCACATGCACACGCACTAATACTCACATGAACGTAATTTGACTTTCCACAGGAACATTCTCAACGGCTCCTGTCAGCTGGCAACACTTTTGGTACACTTTGAACATATGACAAAAGGAAGACGACTTGGCTTCCACTTCCTGGGCCTACGCACAGAGGAAAAAGAAAAGAAGCCAACAGCTGAAAAAACGCCACAAAAAACAATATTGCGTGGTCGTGGTCCTGAGTCCGCTGCCATATAAGCAATAAAATAGATACAGATGTGTTGAGGACATCATATAGAAAAACAAGTGCATGCACAAATGGGGTTGAAATTGACTTGACTTGGATCCAGTAGAGCACCAAGAGAAAACCAACTGACCTCTCCAGAGGAACGTTAGGTAGCGTAGCACGAGCAGCCTACCACACACAGTAACTGACCACAGACTCAAGCTAACTAATGACTTATTGTTATTATTATTATTCGGGACTGAGCCTCAGCGAAGGCCTGCTCATGTCAGAGCAGGTCTTCGCAAGGCGAAGACTCGATTGTATTTGTAATGTTTCTTCTTATTATTATTATTTACACATTCCTCGCTGCTTCTTTCCCCATTTTGACCCCCTCACCATATAAAATATGCGAATTAAATCCGCCACATAGGTAGAAACTGGCGAAAAATTTGATAAAATTAAGAGAAAAAGGCCAAATTCCACTCTCTAGCGCCCCTAGAGGCGTCCAAAAATTTGAAATGGGCCTAGCTTCCACTAGGAAGGTCGAAAAATATGAAAAATTCCACGCGTTCGTCTCGTCAAGCCCGACATTTCGTGACGCTCTAACTTATATCGTCCGACATACAGGAAGTGAGTTATTTCCACTTTTTGATTTCACGTTAAAACTAACTTCTTCTAGGAAGGTCGTAGAGACATGGGGCCAACACCCACGCGTGCGCGCGCAATCCAGACCTATTTGGTGATATGCTGACCTTTGACCCCACAAACCGGAAGTGAGCTATCGTCACTTGTTTGGAAAAGAGTGAAAATACAAGGCTCAGAAAGCGCAAGTCCGACGGGCTTGAAAATTCAGTATGACATAGACTGGACCTTCAATCCACGGAATCATCAAAAAAAAAAAAAATCGATTTTCAAAACGTTTCCGTTCAACGGCCCTCCAAAGTTGACGCACATTGAAAATTGAGCAAAATCGCTCAAAATCCCGCTGAAAACATTAAAATGCCTCTAGCGCCCTCTAGGAAGGTCAAAACGACATGGGACGAAAACCCACGCGTTCCTTGGATACAGACCTACATTCTGACACTCTGACCTTTGACCCCTGACAAACCGGAAGTTAGCTATTTCCACTTCTTTGAAATCATCCAGAGTGACAGTACTCAACAAACCGTCAATGCTGCAACTTTCAAACCTTTTGTATTAAACAGACTAGACTCTCAGAAGGTCAACGTAAAAAGAATGGTCCGGATGCGTTGCACCGTTTTCATTTTATAACCCTTGAAAGTCGATGCATGTCAAAACTGACCAAAATCCGAAAAACACACCAAAAAACTAAAAATGCACCTAGCGCCCTCTAGGAACATCGAAAATTGGTGCAACAAATATCCACGCGTTCGTCTCATCAAGCTCTACGTCGCGTACACTCTAATTTTTGGAATCCAACAAACAGGAAGTGAAATATTTCGAGTTGTTTGAGATCGCCTGAACGAAAAAAAACGAAGATCGTATTTTCACTCACCACGGCTACACCGTTACTCACTCACCGGATAACTATACATAGTTAGATAGCTGAAGTTCTTAGCTAAAAGATGATACCAATATCTTTCCTGTAGACGCCGGAATGGCGGAGTTCTGAGCTTAGATGTCCATGCTTGCAAAAGCGGAGCTAACGGAGCTAGCGCCGCTCCCTCTGCTGCTGCTGCAGGTTGGGAGCCCCTCACGCCTGTCTCTTGCTCTCCCTCTTATTCAACAGCCATATACTGTAAATGGCTGCAGTTTCCTTTACAAAAGTGCTACAGACGTCATTCAAACATCCACGTGTTTGTCTCATCAAGGCCTATATGTTACATTTGACAGGCACTTCAAAAAAGACTGCAGGTTAAAAATTAAAATCATTTGCATATACAGGCTTATGATGATTAGACCTCTTCTCCAGCTTTTTCAACACACAAATGGCTGCAGTTTCCTTCACCAAAGTGCTACAGGTGTCATTCAAACACCGACGTGTTTGTCTCATCAAGACCTTTAGTTTACAATTTACAGCCACTTCAAAAAAACAAACCAACAAAATAAAAAAATGCAGGTGAAAAATCTGCATCATTTCCATACACAGGCTTATGATGATTAATTAGACCACTTCTCCCTCTTTCTGATCACAGACATAAATAGCTGCAGTTTCCTTTAGGGAAGTCATACAGACGTCATTCAAACACCTACGTCTTTGTCTCATTAAGGCCTATAATTTAGATTTGACAACATCTTCCAAAAAAATAAAAAAAAAAACTTTGAAAAAATCTGCATCATTTGCATAGACTTCTTTCAGCAAATGGCGTCGGCAGAGGACGAGGGTCAATTGCAGGCGTCGCCAGAGGTCGTGGGGCAATTGCAGGCGTCGGCAGGGGTCGGGGTTCGTCGTGGGTCGTCGGGGGTCGCGTCAGCCACGGCAGGGTTCGCAGGTCGTCGTGGGTCGCGTCGGCCACGTCGGGGGTCGTCGTGGGTCGTCGGGGGTCGCGTCGGCCACGGCGGCTCAGTCCCGCAAACGCTGCTTGCAGCTTTAATTATTATTATTATAGTTATTATTATTAGATTTAAGAGGCCTGTGCAGCAAGTGAAACGTGACTGTAGCTCGAGTAGAAACCTACGGTGTTGAGGTGACTATTTGCAGACGGTCCCTAACACAGACGACAGCCACATCAAATGGGCAAGCGGTGTTTGTTATCGCATTAAGTCGATCGTGACCGATGTCTTCGATACGATCTAACTAATTGCGCTGTCTCAGATAGCGACGAAGTCGGTTTAGCCGAAACGCGTTGTTAAGTCGCCGAAATGGCGAAACTTACCAGACGATCAATATCGTCGGAATCAAACACCCGACGCATTTCAAACGTTCGGTCAAATTCAGAGCATTCATCCATTTTACGAGGAGGAACTGCGAACAGCTGTGGGACCGTGGCTGGCGTCTCCAAAGAAGCCAGGACGCTGAGCTATTCTGTGTCGTGCAGAGGCACCGAGCAACACATTCCTACAACGAAAGAAAAAGAATCTCACTTTACTCCAACGAAGACAGCCAGGACGCTTCCGCGGGTGTGTCAATGTGTGTGTGGCGGTCCAAAGTTTATGCTTGTATCTGTTCTCACAAGTTCCTTCCTGAGCAGTAACGAGAGCTGAAGGCAATTCAAGTGGAAATGTTTACATCGCGCGACAGCAAGGTTAACGGAGTGACGTGGATGCTACTGACCGACTGACTGAGTTGTCAAATAGCAAAGAGCAAAGTCAACATCATGTTCGTAGCGCAACTACACACCAACATCCTGGTCCTGGACCATCAGACGTTTTAAACCATCCGCAACGGTGCTGACCAAAGTATCGGGTTATTTTTTGCTTTATATTCTTTTTAGTTATTTAACCGAACTACAACACAGTGCGGCAAAACAAGCATAATGTAAAGTCTTTGGGATACTGGACCTTTCTTTTATCCTCCCTCTTCCTCTTCGTCTTCTTCTTCTTCTTCTTCTTCTTCTTCTTCTCCTCCCCTCCTACTTCTTCGTCGTCTTCTTCTTGCTTCACTGCGGTTGGCGGTGTTTGGCGCATAACTGCCATCTGATGTTCCGGGGTGTGGATCAGATTAATAACGATATCCGTTTTCTATATCGTTATATGTACAGTATATGGCCATATACGTTTTCTAAGACACACAGAGACAAACAGACACACGAACCATATATGGTGCGTGTATGTGTGCATATATATAGACACATATATTACATAGGCTCAGGCAACAGATCAAGGAGTGTTGATGGGGCTCCAAAGATGGAGTTAATAGTCAAGTGAAAGTGTGTTGTGGGTATTCTACTGCCGCTGCTAGCATAACAGATGTTTGAAGATGATGGAAGATGTTCATGCTTTTCTTGAACTTTCCACGGAGGACAGAGCTGCATGGGGTGATGGTTCTGATAAAATGCTAAGAGCTAAGGTGCACATCAGTGCATACCTGTGCTTGGTTTGTACATGAACAATTCACTTTAAGTGAAGTCTTGTAACCTTTCGGAGAGAAAATACATCAATACCAATGAAGTTGTTCAGCATATTTGTTTATTTTGTATGAAGTTTTGTTAAACATGTAAAGGTCAGTAGTATACTTTTCCTCTTTAGATACAATAAAATAATCAGACACTTTGTGGATGAAACGACTGTTGTATTTTGTGTGAAACCCACATCCTCACATACATTAGCAAAAGTCCAAATCAATACAATGCATGTACATTTTCTTGTACGGATAAAACCTGTACTGCTTTATTGTAGACAGACTTTTCCACACGCATATAGCATTGTTCAGATAATCTGTTTTGAAGTGTCTTTTCCCTCATCACCTCTGATCGTATATTCAGCCATATGCAAGGCCATCTTGGATTGGTGGGACACCAACTGATGAAAATAACATAACTTGTAAATAAAATATTTCAATAACTATAGGGATGGCACATGGGACACTTTGACCCAAGTCCAGAAGGGAATGCATAATTTTCTAGGCACTTTTATCGGTTTATGTCATGGTCTAAACAAATGCCACGGCAAAGTGGACAGCTGGAAACTGGAGGCTGTAAAAATTCTTGACTTTTAAGGATAATTTAGTTTGGATAACAAACGAGATAAAAACGTGAATGACCTGGCAATGTAGACAAATAACTTTGGTTTTACATGTGTTATTCAGACACTTCAATGTATGTGGGAACTTCTGAGCAATATTTTATTGTATGGCCAAAATGAGAAGACAGATGGTCTGAGACATGCGTAAAAGGCCATTTGTGGTCACATCGAATCACCCTCCCTGAACGGGGAGGAGGTGGGAATGGGGGTGGGGTTGGACACCTCTCTCAGCCAACTACGATGCAGCCTTGAGAACTCTCCCCCAGACGACTTTACCACTCTCCACACCTCATCTCTTTTGAGCTTAACAACTCAAAAGATGGCAGGGCAGTGTGGTACCAACAGCCTTTCGGCCCACCTCCAATCACCTCTTTGGTGGTTAAATGACATGGGACTGTAACTTTTTTTTTTTTTTTTTTTAGAACTGAAAAAGCCTTTGGATGACAAGTGAAAAATGAAAAGCAAGATAGCAAAACCACTGCAGTCTCTCACTTCTACGCTTATGAAAATGAACTACAAGAACAGCAATTTAGTAAGGGTAAAACTCTTGGATCATCTTAAAATATATCAACATAACAAGAAACACCTTCATTGCCAGCAATCACACTTGCATTGACAGTGATAATGATTAACAAATCTTGCTAATAGGAACAGAATGTCTACAAAGAGACAGGGTCACACCGATAAATGTGCATTCATTTAAAAAGAAAAAAGAAAGAAAGAAAGAAAGAAAGAAAGAAAGAAAGCATGTGATGATGACAACATTTGAGAGGCATCAATAAATAGAAAAACTTTAAACTTTGTACCCCCTGAGGCCAAAAAAAGATAGGCCCATTTATATTCCCACAATCTTCCTGTCTCAATATGGCAGAGCTGTCTTCATTGGACCTCTCTATTTAATCAAACCATGGTCCTATTAAGAAACACAAGCATACAGGTCCTGAGAAATGTCTCACTGTGCACCTTTTAGCAGGGGCATTATGCATCCAGATGCCTGATGTAATACATTGTCATTATAAAATAAATAAATTCAAATATTCTAGTTGATTTCATACCAACTTCAGAAGTTAGATTAGAATAAAATACAGTAATTTTGTGTAAGTGCTGCGAGAGCAGTTTCTGCACCGCTATTCTCATCATCAGTTCAAGAACGTTCACTCATGTCCCGGTCAGTCAAGACAGAAACCACAACGAGTACCAATGTCTAGTTGGTCTGCAGCAAAATACAAGTCATTCAGCTCTTATAAAGAGAGGGTGTAATTCTTGATCAGAAAACCAGCCCCAGGTTCATATAGAAGTACACTGTCACTACTAAAGAGTGGCAAGGACCCGGAGAAAAGAGATTATGAGCACACAAAATGATTGTCCAACTCCAAAAACAAGAGCCTCCAAAGAGATCATCTTCTTCCCGGCGGCCTTGTAGACACCTGCTATGGCTGCACCTTCAAACAAAGAAACAAACAACAGTATATACATTTTTCACTTACTCTGATGCTGTTATATATGTGCATGTATGTTGAACTTACTGGTGAGGACACCCCCACAAACTGGCCCAACAACAGCCATCACGAGGATGGCGATGGGCATAAATCGAGCCACTTTGTGCTGGTGCAGTGTGGAGAGGGAAAGCAGAGCTCCTGGCAAATGGAACACGAGAGAGGACACCACTGCCCACAGAAACACACCGTACCACATCTCTGGAACACACAAGCAGCGTCGATGAAATACTGACTGTGTCCAGTTCACGCATGCAGTGCAATTTAATGAACTTGGATACTCATGAAATGGCAACTGTGTGGGCTTGAGGCTCGCTGTGAGCCTATTTTACAGGCCAATTTTTATTGTCAGGAACTGTAATAGGGTTACAGGGTCAAAACAAATAAGGATGAACTACGACTTCAAAAAAAGATGTATACCGTATTTTATATGGCGTTGTGCTGCACATATGACATACATTTAACTGAATAGCTTTCTATTCCAACACGAAACAAACAAAAAGTATTACAACTAAAGTGCCCCCATTAACAAACAAATAAAGATCCGTCGTTATATTTCAAATGACCGGGAAATTAAAATGTTTCTCCTCGTATTTATAACTTGTGTCAAATATGAAGGGAATTACTGTAAACAGTGTATATCGATGTGTTGACGTTAGCTTACTGGCTTAACATAAATGAACTCAAACACTGTGGACGTTTCAACACCGCCCGTTTTGTAAGTTAGATAGACAAACAATCCCTCTTTGCCGAGGAAGAGCTAGTTGTCCACTATCTGACATTTCCGGGTGAAAATTCTTTCAACACGAACAACAGACAGACAGACGAAATGCTAAAAACATTAGCCAACCTGAGAAGTCGCTGAGGGATGTGTCGTTTCCTCTGTGTGTGCCATTTCTTCTTGGAACTAAATTCAAACCGAGTATTTGCTGAACAAAGCCTATTTCTTGATATCTATCTTCCATGTCTAAAAGGTTGGATCTTGCATTGATGAACTAAAGAAAGTCCTGTAAGATACTGTCGACGCCGATTGTGACGCTAACAACGACGCGACTCGATTTTTTTATTGGTGGCAGGCAAACAATGTTCAATTGCATTACCGCCACCTACTGGTGGAATGGGTGATTCTTCTTCCTCTTCCTCTTCTTCTTCTTCTTCTTCTTCTTCTTCTTCTTCTTCTATTTCTTCATGTTGCACTGCCGCCATCTACTGGTTTTATTTATTATTGCGTCAATTGATTGTTTTTGCTCCTTTTTTGTGTGTTCGCGTGTTGTGTGGATGTTTGCTGTTTATGCATACAAAATAGGCAACATGTCTGGCAGCAGCCGGACGGAGCAGAGCAGCGGGTGGTACGCGGGACGAGACATGAGAACAGAACGGGATTATTTAATGATATAATGACTTTATTTGATAAAATGTGATAAGTTCTCTGAACTTGAGACCTCCTATTGACAATCAATGATATGTTACAGCTTGAAAACAGCTTATAATAACCTCAGAAAACAAACAAACATGACACAACTTACATACAACTCTCTACAAAGACCCTGATTTCCACAAATCATTCACATGGGATGGTAGATAGCGGCCAATAACGGCTCAGTAGCTTGGTGATAGTGTGCCCTTCCATTAGGTTGTGTCAAATGTGGCAGACAAAGTTTGCATCCTAATGGATGCAAAATGAACTTTCACCTTTAATAAACAAATAATTGTAGATCTTTTAGCAACTGGTTTGTTTACAAAGTCAGCTAAATATCATACATATTAGAGATGCACAGATGTAGACCAATTTCAAAATTTACTGCATGAATTTAAGTGAATTGGCCTAATAAAACGGCCACATAAATTAAAGCTTTATGACACAATAAACACAAACTTATCCAAAGAGTATGTTACCATTTAAATGGCCAAAACATTGTTCAACTTACTTAGACCTGCAAGAATAGGAAAAAAAATACTCTTTATAGTACACGCATCGTAGAAAATTATCCCTTCATGTGAACTTCATGTTTTTTTATTCACATATAGTTTAAATACATACAATTTTAAAACCAACGTATCGTACTTTATAAAGAAAGCCTTAAAAAAATAATTTCAATTTTAATTTGAAAGGCTGTATTGGTTGTATTGCACAGACACGGCGACATTGTTAAGCTATAGCTGGCCGAGGCCAAGAGCACTTAGCAGTCAATTCTAGTTGAGCCACTTAAATATGACTAGCAATAATTTGTGTTTCCAGGTCTGGAAGGTGGGGATGCTGCTGCAGGAATCTGCTATACATCAAAAATATACCTGGCAAAACTGGAATTTCCTTTAATGAATGTAAACTGAAAAAATGTTTTTTAAGGAGGAGTTATTTTTTTAAGAGTAATTTAGAGTATTTTTTTTGGGAGTTATAACTATGTAATTATATGATAATTCTATTAATTTGAACATAGTAACGATTCACATTAAAGCGCTGATTACAGAACACAAGCGACAATACAATCTGTACAGACAACAATATAGTTGGGCAAGAGCTGATAGACTTTTACAATAGTTAGCATGCAAAAGACTGCACGGTCCATCAACCTTGGCCAGCTTTCTGGCTGTAATACAATGCCTCCAGTGGAACACACACACACACACACACACACACACACACACACATTATATTATTTCATATCTCTGTCTGGTTGCATTCGGATTTGAATCATTTCCAAAAAGCTAATGTATAAATTATAAATGCACGAAGTATAAAACATGCACAACAAGCCAGTTATTTCCAGACACATTTTGCCTTTTGTTGTAAAAAATGTTTTTCATGATGCTTGTGGCAAAGCCATAATTCCATAGCCAAGGCCAGTATGTCACAATTCCACCTCCAACTTAAGGGAACAGAAAACTATAGTGGTTTGTTAGAGTACAACCACCTGCTTGTGTTGGGCTTACAATGTCAATACGTTGTTGTCCTTCCGGATCCCCTGACTGCTAGATGCATACATGGAATTTCCATTTTGATTGGGCATCATAGTTGCTCCAACGCTATTTGGCAGTGAGATGCTTTGGGGGAGCAGCGTAACCGCGGCAAAGTTTCTATTGAAGTTTGTGTCATTGCTACTGCTCATTGGTTGGGAGTAAAATGAGGCCAGGCAGTCGTTCTCCAAAATGACGTCGGCATCGGCATCGTCGTCATCATCGCCGCTGTCTCCCTCGGCAATGCTGTTAATATAACAACAAAATGTTGTTACTGAGTTCAGTCCAAAATTACATGCTAATTTAAAATCCTAATAAATACATTTTCCAGCAATTTCCAGATTTAATCTGTGAAATTATATGTCGATTCCAGTTAACTGCAAAAGCTTTGATGCTAACAGTTAGCATTACAATGTGTCTACCCATTGATGTTAACATTAAGCTAGACTTTCCACATGTTTTCAGTTTTATTGAAAGGTTATTAGTTATTTTTACCTTGATTATGGTAAGGTGGTGCAAATGCTGCAACATGTTTTAGTTTTACAAAAAAATATGCATTTGCAACTTTTTTTAATATTGTAAAAATAAATAAATAAATAAATAAATAAATAAATAAATGAATGAATACGATTATAGATAGAATGTGTCCTACCTTGTAGTAATGGGGTTGCTTTGAGAAACGGGGCTTGATGAATCGTTTGATGGCGCACAGCTGGTAGATCCACCCGAGTTGCCGTCTGAAGTTTTACCATCCCGGTGAACTACATTATTCCTCTGATTTGCAGGTTTCACTGTCACAATGAGATTGTGACTGTTGGCCACCATCATATCTGTCACCTTAAATATAAAAGATAAATTATTAGACAAAACAACCAAAGAGTTCCTAAAACTTTTATGCTGCTAAAATGTATTTATTTGTTAAATTATTTGTTAAATGTTAGATTAGTACCAGTGCTAAAAGATGAGCAAAATAGATCATAAAAATGTTCATCTTAACGTCCAAATAATTAGAAAAATGTCACATGTATCATGCTAGTCATTGTATCAGCTACTGTACAGTAATATCTAATAAAAAAAAAGTATTTAGATAAACATTGGTGAAGCTAATTTTGTATAAAAATGATTATGCACTTCGGTCTGAAGCCAATTTAAAAGAAAAACTAAAAAACAAATTGACGTCTGTATTTACCTGATCCAGAGATTTTCCAGCGACATCGATGCCGTTGACCTCAAGGATTTCATCATTAACTCCCAGAAGCCCGGTGCTTTCTGCGAGACCACCTCGTACCAAACGAGATATGAACACTCCAGGGACCTACAGGGTCAATTTGACATGAGTCAATGACGGCTGAAGCCAATAACATGTGAAGATATTTTATTGGTAATTTGATTTCTTCTGCAGAATGAAAACCCTTCACTACTTGGTTATTGCAGCTAAGCACGGTCGCAAATACACACATACATAGTGAGTAAGAGGAAGAAATACTTTGAATTTAAGAACTGATATTGGCTTGATGTATGACAGATACCCACAGTGTTAAATTAAATTATTTTAGATTAAATTAATTATCTTCAACTTGCCTTTTCAACTCCTTGAGCTGTAACTCGCACACTCACTCCATCGCGAATGTAGAAGCCCAAGGGTTTATGGGTACCATGCTTGTGGAGACGTACTCTTCTGTGTGTCTCGGGTAAGATGTCCACATCAATAATTGATGAAATCTGCCTGAAATTCTGTGGTAGGCCTATCAACAAGCTCTGTTTGTGCTTAGAGTGAGTGGAGCCGGAGGTGGTGGTGCGGAGTCCAGCGAGGCCAAGACCCTTCTTTCGCCTCTGGAGAGAATTGGTTGCAAACACCACTGGTTTGCCTTCTTCAGAAAAACACAAAGCAATGGAAGAGTAAATAGGCGATCATGCTGGAACACTTTGAGTATTGTTTAAGACCATTCATTGAATCAAATTAGTGGACAGTCTGGATTGCCACTGAAGGTTTCACTCCAACCTTCACATACATACTATAAGAGCACAATTTAAACCATTCAAATGTCTTAAGAGCTGTTCAGAAGCAGCAGATGGAGGCTGGGTTGCAGGTGGGCAATTGTACCAACAGCATAGTTGTGCTGAAAGGGAGATCAGTGCGAAGGCTTGGATTTCAATAGAGCGACTATTGTGTTAGAGCAAATGTGAGTTGCTAAAGACTGATCAGCTGGGCAGATGACCTTAATATCCTGCAGTAATTTTGTGCTAAGCTGCATTAATAGGCATTCCTTTTCTAAGCTTAGGGCCAGATCCACAAAGACTTTGCACACGTCTGCGTGTAGGCGTTGTTTACTGTTTCTGTCAAAACTCTCTCTGAAGAGCTGATGATGAGGAACACAGTTTATTTCAGGATTATAACTGGTCTTACCTTTCTTGGTGATGATAATGCGAAGCAAAGGACTAGCTGAAGAGACCGCCTTGTGGAAGTTTTCATCATTGTTGATTGGAAGGAGGTCCCCTTGGATGTCTGCATATCCCAGCAGCATGTCAACACCAGGGATGTGGTGGATAGTTTGTAGGAGGTGATAGAAGTCCAAAAAACCTCCGGGGCCATTCCTCTTGAGGGCAAAGCGGCGATATTCTGCCTCAAACTAGTGATAAAAAAAAACAAAAAACATTAATGGTAAAACAAACAATTCAAAGATAATTTGGATAATTTTAGTTGACAAAGCTTTAGACATTCATCTTCTACTTATATTCAATTGATTTGCCACTTATCTGTGGTGTTCCCTGCCTTTGCAAGAAGATGGCTGGGACCCATCTTACTTTGAATTGGGAAACGACTGTATGTACAGGCACCTAATAGCCTACACTTGCCCTAGCGTGCACTAACGGTACTGCGTTGGAGGCTCTGCAGCACCTGTGCAGCACCTGTGCAGCACACCTCAGTACGACAGCTCTCACAACTTTTTACATACCATCGAGAGCATGTTGACAAGTAGCATAGCATCTGCCTCTGTCAGTCAAAAAGGCTTTAAGGAGAGTGGTAGGGTCAGTTAAAAGGAAAATTAGGGCCACTCTGCCACCTATTGGGACTGAACCCAACAACACTGTCTGTCAGGGTCAAACATTATCTTCAAACGTCCCACTCATCCCTGCCACAGCCTTTTCTGTGCATATATTTGTAAAAAATAATTCAGAACATTTTTAAAGCCTGTACACTATGACTACATACAGTGTGTGTTATTAGCTTCAGAATACTGACTACCGCTACGGCTACGACTAAAACTACTGGAGTGGTCTGCCTTTTTTTCTGCTTCCGTGTAGGAATTCAATCAGCGCTTTGTGTATCATGCCATCATTACTGGTGTGTTTACAAAAACCATGGCTACTGTCATAAATCATCAGTGACAGTTAGCAGCATCATGCCAGGATGGGTGGTTAGACACTGGCCTCCAGTGACAGATACAGGTAGCCTGTCACTTGTCACAATCTTTGCGATACTATAAGCTAATGAATGATTCTACTGCACAACACTTACTGTGTCCAACTCTTCCAAAGTTACGATGGAAACCTTACAATGCATGTTGTATGTCATGTTGTAATATATTTGTGTGATAATAATATTTGTGCTGCAGTCACTGACGCTGATGAGACGTCCGCAAGTGTTCATGGTTTTTGTAAACGCACGAGTAATGGCGGCTCCACAAGATGGCGTCATACACAAGCGCTCGGATTTCTCCACATGACAGAAAAGACATTTAATTAGGAATATTCTTCTTTTCAGTGTGAAAATACCCAATTTATAATTTCATAACTCGAAAAAGACGGAGGACTGGAGCTCTCTGAAATGCTTTGGAAGAACAAATACACACAGTGACACAGTGGGAGCAGTTTCACATCACTGACCCATGCATCTGTGTGACTCGACTTGGATGACACAATCCTCTCAAGTTCAGCTAAACATACATATATAAATTGGTCATGTGAGAGCTGTTTCTGATAGGGGTGGGTGATTCTCTTTTAACAGGCCATCATAAAATTAGAACTTTACTCATGTTGATTTTTGATGACTAAACTGTCACCAAACAAAACATTAGATCTACATCTACATAGATGGCCAGACAGTAATATGTGACTTTAGTGCTCTTCATAGGCCAGAATTGAGGGAGTTTTTGTGTTGATGCTATTTGGATTTTTTTTGTTTAACTTGTATTTTCACAGCAATACATTGATTTAAACCTGTCACAAAAAAAAGTCTATTTATTTTTTTAAATTGCTGTCCTGTCTTGGCCCAAACCCCACTTATCCGTCAATAACAGAATAAAAAAAGGACACACTCTTTGGGCATTTGTTCCAGCATTTCTTTCTACTAACCAGCAGCTAACTTTCTAGTTCTTCAGCATACAGCAGTGTTTTTCAACCACTGTGTCGCAGCAGACTAACATACCATGAGCCACTGTCAGGTGTGTTGTGGAAAATCATCAAATTTCACTTGATTGGTCGAAAAAATAACATTCCATTGTGGAGTGAGTGTGCTTTAAAAGAAAGTAAGCCTATTTTGCTCCTTCAATTCCTCCCAGCCAGGACATCACAACAGAGCCAGGTTTCAAACTGAGTGACTAGCAATAAATTAACCGTATTGACTACTATATTGTCACTATTAGGCTAAAAAGTGTGATAGTGTAAAAAGTGGAGTGTTTTTGGTTGGTGGGATTTTTTTCAATGTAAAAACGTCAAATGGGCTCAAAAAAGTTGAAAAACACTGGCATACAGTCACTAACATGCGTACGAAAGAGATTTCTCTAACACAATGTGAGAACGCAAGAAGTAAAGGCTTTCTACACTTTGCAAACGTGTTGTTTTCATTATTATTTGAGCGAGAGAGAGAGAGAGAGAGAGAGAGAGAGAGAGAGAGAGAGAGAGAGAGAGAGAGAGAGAGAGAGAGAGAGAGAGAGATATTGTTTATCACCGGGACTGGAAGGCAGTGAAAATATCCAGTTCACTCCAGACTCCTCCCAACTGTCGGCTGCTCTCTTAATCTCCATTGGCGTTGTTGGGTCGAGAGCGACAGCACTTCACACGAACGCACACATTTTATTTGACGCCCTTTCACACCATGTCAGAATAATCACAAGCGACAATGCACCGAGACTGCGACTCACTTTGCTTTTGACCTCCACCACACTGTCATGCAGTTTAAACGGCATCCGCTGCTGCTGCTGCTGCTGCTGCTGCTGCTGCCTCGACATCTCGCGCCCCTGGTGACCGCCTGCTTGAGGCACTGCAGACAAAACCATCCACTTGGATTGCTTCCTCGTCTGTCCGGCAGTAAATAAGCTCTCCTAATGGCTCAATGCGGCCACCCAAACCGCGGTGGAGCTCCCTCTCAATCCCTGGGTTTCGTTCGAGACTCTACGGGAAGAAAAAAAAAAAAAAAAACATAACACAAATCCCGATCCCTTTGTCTGGCGTCGATGTGCGTCTGAAGACACACGGTTGTCTCGGTTTGATTACGACAGGGTAGAAAACGTGCTCCCGAAAGCCGCCCGGTGAGCCAGTGAGGAACTGGAGCTGCTGGTGGAACTCGTCCCTCTTCATACGCACCAACTGAGGAGACAGAAGGACGCAGCGGAGGAGGCGGAGTTTTGACGCTGGAACAATGACAATGCCGTAACGCCAGTACAGTAGCGCCGCTGGGCATTCTGCTGTGTGTGTGTGTGTGTGTGTGTGTGTGTGTGTGTGTGTGTGTGTGTGTGTGTGTGTGTGTGTGTGCTTGATGATGCTATGATGCTTGTCTAGATATGTATATATCTATATTTTGAGAGCTATTAAGACTTGGTTGTTCACGCTAGTCTGTCTGCAACCCTGACTGCTTCTATGCCCATTTCTCTCTCTCTCTCTCTTTCCTCATTTTTTTGTTTTTCCTTTTCACCCCAACTGGTTGAAGCAGATGACTGACTCTGGAGTCCGGATCTGCTCTAGGTTTCTTCCAACAGGGAAGTTTTTCTTGGCCGCCGTCGCACCTTGCGTGCTTTGGAGGGTTCAGCTGGTTTTCTCCTGATCGCACCGACCGCTTCGAGACACCGTTGCTTGTGGTTTAGCGAGTTGATTGATCGATTGACCCATTCAGGTCTTTAAGTCCCCAGAAAAAAAGGGCATGCCCCCCAGGGTCGCACTTTCCAGCTTCGGAGGAATTAAAATGGGTTAATCCAAAGTATTGTTTAGAGCATAAACATCAATTTGTCCGCGTACCCGAGGTTGCCCTTTCAGGGGTTGAGGGGTAAACTCCAATGTACAGGCACCCAGCTAGGGGGCAACCAATTTGCTACGGTTGCCTGGCCCCTCCAGGAATCTGGAACCAGAGCCCAAGTTGATTAGGCCGACAATAATTGCTAAGAGACGGACGAGGGATGTTGAATGACACTTTTCTGTTTACAGGTCAGTATATATGTAAGCCCTTATCATCTAGATTAAAATTAAAAACTTTATTTTAACATGATAAATATTTGAGACACGGTGGCTAGATGCACACTTGACTCTGCTTAGTGAAATCCTGTTGGTTCACTTCTTTGCACAGACAAGTGACCTCAGAGAACAGTGTGTTTCAGTTGGAATGCCAGCAATGTAAACCAGCCAACTTATTGAGTCAACCTGTTCTTGCTTTTGATCAGATATACCTCCAGCTAACTTCTGTCCTGAAGTGTGTACGTCTTCTATGATTCTTTTCTCACACTTCATTTGGTATTTACTTGTAAGTTTGTCTTTTTAACCACTTTAGAATTCCAACCCTGGCAAACGACTGAAGTCAGGTGAGGACATTTAAATCCATCCATCCATCTTCTATACCCGCTTATTCCAATTCAGGGTCACAGGGGTCTGCTGGAGCCGATCCCAGCTGTCTTAGGGCGAAGGCAGGGTGACACCCTGGACAGGTTGCCAGTTCATCGCAGGGCCGACATTTAAATAAATAGAGAAAAAATATTTCAAGATCTGAGTCCCAAACACCTCACTACTCATGAATGTCCATTATGCACGGTATGTGGTGCGCCAGTCAAGGTAGAATTCTTGTGTGCTGGTTGTCACGTTTGGGTGTGACAGGTGACAAGTTGAAAGACAGGTTTTGTGGGTGTGATGTGGTTTCTTTGGTTTCTGCCTGGCCTTCCCTGGCCTGAAAAACAATAAAAACAGAATTTCTCTCCCTACCAGCAAAAACAAGATGATGACTCACTGCATTGAAGCAATAGTGAAATTACAAGAATAAATAATAATGTCAAATAATGAGACTGTTGTCCTCAGAATTGGTTTAATTAATCGCAACTGCAAACGAAGATTCATCAGCTACAACCACAGTTATGTTTAAATTGGTTAAATGGTTAAATGAAAATGTAAACATTAATCATCTCATTGATGGGTGACAAACGATTTATATCATTTTTATATTTATATTTCTGGCGCCATCTAGTGGCCAATAAGACTGAAGTGGATTGACATTACACACACACACACACACACACACACCCCTGTATGAATGACGCAAAATATAAGTCAATGTGAAACTAAAAGTTTTTGTCTTGCTTCTGCAGATACAGGCTAGAAAAACACATTTAAGGACATTTGTGGACATTGAAAGGATGTAAATGTTGTTAATAGTTCTTGATTTTACGTTGTGTTGCATATTTTGCTAAAAGTTTATTGTTTTGAAAAATGTTAAAAGTTAAATTTAGAAAATGAATGATTGTTTACTCTACTCAGAAATTCAACATTCAACATTAATGGTGTTAACTTTAGATAACCACAGTAATGTGTTTGAGTTGCTTCGGAGGACGTTGTGATACTTGTTTTTGTTACCAGTGAAACTACCTGACCTTCTGTAAGCACAGAGTTGAATTAAATTGCTGTTAAATTAAAATGTTAATATGGGTATTGTCTTTGTTCGCAAGCATTTATTGAGCAAATCTGAAGTATATTTGTGTATACGTGGTGCAATTGAAAAGTAAAATTTAGCACAAACTCAACAATTTTTCATGGGTGCACAAATCAATTTTCCACCTTTTGGTGGAACTTTACCGTATCCCATCACTTTAATGGACATCTTCCTGAATTCTGACCATTATTGTATCCCATTCCTTAGGATCTTTTTTAAATGTAATTTGCCAGCAGATAATGCGCTGTCCCTTTTGGTAATTGGCCCAAAATGTCGGACGATGCGAAAACTTGATAGTTATGTGTGCGTGTTTTATCTTTTAAGTCGTCAATATAAACCATTTTAGTTAATCCATTATTGGTTACAGCGGGATAAGCACTATTGTTACACACATGCACGCACACACAGACAAATGTGAGATTCTCTAGTGCCTAGTACATTATTCCAACTTTATAACTTATCTCACCCCATTCAGATGTGTTAATGGAAGCATACAGCAGAGGCAGCAATTTAAATCATGCGATTAAGTTCTCACCACTCGCTGATGCCTCACCAAATGACTAATGCTCCTTCACCACAAAAGCCCAGGAGTCAGCAACCCACAACAGCCGCTGCACATCTTTTGTTCATGGACCCACACACACACACACACACACATACCCCTGTGGACCATTAAGTTGCATTAAAGTCTCTTCATGAGTTCATGGCACCATCGTTGGACTCAATTGCTACAAAGTTTCACCACAATTTACACAACCTACAGTGAGCATTAATGCATTAGTCACAATCTTAGAAAATGTACCAAGCAATTACAACAGTACATATTTTTGCTATGTCACTTCTGGACATTTGAAAACTTTTACACAACAATGAAGGTGATAACTAACAGAAGCATAGTTAAAGCTTTGCTTGTTTGTGCCAATCAAAATCTCCAAGTCAATTCTTCTGAAACAAAGCATGTCTGGAAAAAATGCTGATAAGTCACACAACATATCCTCTATAGTACCTGTAAAGAATTACAGTTGGTAGTCATGGTAATAATAACTGTGTACTAAAAAATGAGCGAGAAAAGAAGAACAATGAGAATGAAAACAAAAAATGATTAAAAAGAAAAATGAGGCTGATTAGTACTGGAGAAGGAAAACAATTGTATCCAGCCATGGATATATTAAAAACACAAACATATTTATATTGTCTTTGGAAAAGAGGAGATACCTGGCCTCAGCCTTAATGACAAGGCCAGGCTGGGGGAAAGCCAAAAAAGACCAAAAGGCATAACTGTATTTGTGTACATAATTTTGTCAGCAGGATTTTCCATTTGGTGGCCTGTTCCATTAAGACCCTGTTAGTGGCTAAAGGCCAAGGGTTTTTCCTGCCAGGGGCACAACAGGGTCAGTAATGGTGTGTATTTCTTTGTGTGCAAGTGAATACGGACATGTGTATGCTGTTTTTTTAATAAAACAAATGGCAAACATTACATCCCAAATTGACTCACGTGTCCTTCTGGCCTCTCAGGATCCTGGACACAAGAGTAAAATAATCTAATTTACCAGAAATAAATATGTTTCTTTAGGCTAAAAGTATGAACAAAGCTAATTAGAGAACATCAGACAACAAGAACATCTCTAGCTGTCACTCTCAACTTTATGAAACCCCTTCCCTTGAAGGAGCTCTGTAATATGCCTGTGACTGTGAAACTCAAATTGTAAAATAAAAAAAAATAAAGCTGGAATGGCTTGCGGAGGGTGACCTGGACCCTTAAGATCTAGTTCTATGACTAAACAACTTGGGCTGCATCTTCATAATACTGGTATAATACTGTAGATGTATTTGTAAGGGAATATGTTTGCAAGCTACTACCACAGGCAAAATAACAACGAAAGTCAAAAAAAGCCAATCTACGACTGATCCACCAACATGTAATGAATGAATGAAGATCTTGGCAGACCTTAAACACTATGTGGTGATGAGTTCATGATGACCAGGTTGACATTGGACTGAGTTGACTGGTAACTGGGGTGTGGACGAGACAGATGGAGAAAACACAAAGGCAGAACACAGTTGTTGCTTAGGAGTGATTATTAGGAGTGAACTATTGTGAACTATTTGGCCCACTAGGTAAACAAATCCAAATTTCCCAGAAGTCCATTCACCCAAAAATTTTTTAAAACTTTGCACTCGAAAAATGTACAATTACACAGACATAGCAATGAAAACAACCAATGTTAGCAGCCACCTTGCATCTCTACCACCTGTGTATCTGTGTATGTGCAGATAAACTATTATTGCTATTTTAACATGTTTATTTTTGTATCTTCAGGTTATTGCTGTTCACAATTTGCTAGTATTGAAAGCCAAAACAGCCTCGAGTTGTTTGCATCTTAGGCAGTTGGTTTGTTTTTTTGTTTTTTGTTTTTCATAAAACATTAAACCAGCTGTACATTAAAGCCTGTTAAACTCCTGGTGGTTTCTGATATATGTGGTTTCCAGAAATGGCCTGATGAATGGAACCCGTGGTCCATTGAAGTGGAGCCAAAAGGGCCCTAAGGATAAATAAAATCCCCAGGCAAATGGAAACAAAACACTCGGATATATTGCTTTAGAGGGAAATGGACTTCTGTTAAAACATAATGGGTTCATGTTTTGTGTTTGTATCTGCATTCTTTTATTATTTGTGTGCAGTCATGATGGATTTCTTAAATTACTAAAGTTTGTTTTAGGGTTAAGATGCAAGTAATTTGATGTGTATTAAGTTAAATAAAATATATTTTATAAGGCATGCTTATAGAAAAAGATTTAGTTCATGAAATCATTTTGGCGTCACCATCGGGAGGATTTAACATCTTTGACACCTTGAGCCCTTTTTTAAGGCCTCTTCTCAAAAAACGACATGCTCAGAATAAAAAAGGATACATCTCCACAATTACAGCGTCTATTGTGATTATCTTGGCACCAAAAATAAAGGCAGCACTTGTGAGGTTGGATCAGAAGTGAAAACATTAGCATTGAAACAGCTGTGCAACTTCATATTATGTCCTGTATCCCCTATTTAAATGTGATTATTAAGCTTTTTGACTTCAGCAAACCGTGGAAAAACATCTGGGCAACATCTCTCCCAAGTTTGGTGCTGCTGCAGTAAAAGGTGTTAGTAAAGACACGTCTTTGTGTGTTTTTTTCTTCAGATCCAGTAGAATCTGTGGTACTGTCATTAAAAATCGAGAGAATTTACAAATCGAAAACAGTTCAGGGCAACTATTTTTTTACTACTCGTCTCTGCCACTTAGCTCCTCCCCTCCATCTGGTGCGTTCATGGCACCAAGAGCACCGAGTTCAGAATGCTCTCTAAATCTGCGGCATTCTAAACCATTAACGTTATTTTTTTTGTAAACATGTAATTTTAGTCATATTACAAAGCTAACTATTATGACAGCCATTGTGTTGTTTTAGTAGAGTGATCTTACAATGGGTTATTCTATTATTTGTCCTTAGAAAACCAATATAAAAAGAAATCACTAGTCATATTCTGGGTAACCCAATTTTGTTTTGATTATTTTTATTTTTTATTTTCATTCTGTTTTATTACATACCTACAAAGAGTGCTCTGTTATCACAGCTATATTAATAAGCTATTTTCTACTTGGCTTTTTGGCTAAAAGGGTTTGGTCATTCCCATTTAGATGACATCAGCCACTAATGTCATGACTTTCTAATGTACCTATGACCAGAATACATTATAGATGAACCATTGATTTCCAATGGCAAGTTAATGTACTGCATGCGACCATTCTGCGGTTGTGTGACAGATGGAAAGGCATGACTTTCTGTCTCCGTCTGCGCTCCCTCTCTCTCTACATACATGCACGTGTGTGCACTCATGTGCGTGCGTGCGTGCACACACACACACACACACACACACACACACACACACACACACACACACACACACACACACTTGTTTATCTTTTGCCCATCCATTTTCTATCAGTGGTTATCCTGCACTTGGTGCCGTGAGGGTGGGGGGGTTGTCTCAGATATACTAGGCCAAAGGCAGGGTATACCCTAGAGAAGCTGCAAGTTCAATGTTAGGGCAACATAGCAAGATAAACAACCTCTCAAATTCACATAGCAAGTGTACAAAAACAAAATAAATAATGGTTTGGTTTTTTTCAGTATTTCTTTCCTAATTTTAACTCTTTAGATGTAAAAACCTGTGCAAAAATAAAACATGACTTCTGTCCATATTCTTATTTTTATCAAGTGTCATAACTTAGCCTTCCCTGTGTGACAAGTCTGCGCAGTCGCATCCAGGTAGCAACCGTAAACATTTTTTTTGTGTTGTTGTGTTTTTTGACCTTTTGAAACATTTGGGGCAAAACTCTGGAGCAGGACGATTAACTAACAGTGATTTAGTGTGTTTAACCGCAAAAGAATGTAAGATTTATTTCTTTGCTTTGAGTAAGAATTCGAATATCTCACCTTAATCTTAAGGTGAACTGTTTGTTATTAACATAATGAAGATGGAGCTGCTTTTCTGTGAGTTGGACTGCTTGTGGGAGTCATCTGGCTTATGTTCGTGTCAAGTAAAATGCTAAATAGTATTTATTTACGTTTTTATTCATTGTTTTTTTTCTCTCAACCGGATCCACTATGTTTCCCACCTACCTGAACGAATCGATTTGCTCCGAATTGACGAGCGTCAAGCGGGACCAAAAGAACAGCTGGGATACTTGCGAGGAGTGGTGCCACGGCAATAAGGGTCTTCCATACGTTCACAGCAGCGATAAATACGTAGGTGGCCGGCGTGGTGCCAAGAACGAACTAACAGAGAGAGAGAGAGAGAGAGAGAGAGAGAGAGAGAGAGAGAGAGAGAGAGATGTTGGGTGGGGCGGGGTGGGGTGACACGCGCCATACAGAAACAGTGAAAATGGGACGAAGCCACTCGGCCCAGTTCGTTTGTCCCTCGGCGAATATTTTCCTTCGGTGTTCCGATTGGGAGGTGAAATCTCTCCGTTAGACGCGCACAGGAATACATCTAAATCTTTTTAAAAACGGATTCAAACCATTTCCAAAACTTTTTTTTTTGTGTGTGTGTTTGTGTGAGTCGAAGTGCAAAGTACAGAATGGATGTAATGAACGCGCTCTGCGGAAGATGCTGCTGGAAGGTTTTCTTCCTCTTGACTCTTTTCTTTCGTAAGTACCTGAGCTCCCTGCTCGACTGTCCGTCCACCTGCACCTGTTCACCTCTGGAGATTTACTGCAATAAATCCGAGAACAGCTCGGTCTTTCCGCTTCTGACCTTCTCAAGCGGCAACGGGAACAATTCCGGGGCCATTGAGGACCTCCTGCAGAACATCACCTCCATGTAAGTTAAAAACTTTGCAACAATTTACATCTGGTTTTACTCAGATTATTATTATTATTATTATTATTATTATTATTATTATTATTATTATTATTATTATTATTATTATTATTATTATTATTATTATTATTATTAATATTATTATTATTATCATCATCATCATCATCCTTCTAATTCATCTGACAGAGCTGTCTATGAAATGAGTTTTGGCTTAACATCAATGTGCACAAATCAATACTTACCCCATGTCAATATTAAAAATACACTCAATGATGAAAATGTAAAAAATTCCAATATTTTCTTTGGTAATGTACTAATGTGGTCTGACATTTGCCCATTGTTTCCGCGTTTATGGATCACAGAAGGATCAGAGGTCTCTCCTGGCTCTCTGCATTTGCTGCACAGAGAAACAACTTTCTGGAAAAGTACAATGCGTATTAAGTAATTAGTATTTGGTTCTAGTGTCGGAATAAGTACTTGTCTTTCTTGATAGTTGGAATGCTCGAAAATTACATGTGAGCTATAATGATATTTATTATTAATAGTGAAATAATATATATATATTTTTTATTTTTTATTTCACCAATGTGAGATTTATGCCTGAATGACCAAACCCACTCCTGGATACGACGTCCTCTTACTCTTGTTTTATTTAGTTTCTTCCATTTGAGTTTGAATACTACAGTATTTGCCTTTATTTCTTCTATCCCAAATTTCTTGTTGTTGTTTTTCTGATTTAATGATGCTCTGGAAAATATATATCATATAATGACCTCTCCTTGTAAATGTGATTTTGATGGACGTCTGCAACACGAGGGTCACATTTCAAACACTGCCTTGTTTTCTTTCTCATTTACAATGTGTGCATGAGCTAGAGTGTGTGCGAGCATGTGTGTGTGTGTGTGTGTGCGTGGGGAAGAAAGACGGAGAAAGAAAGAGTGGTTGTTTCGGAACTGTTGCTTTCCATATTTTGTTATATCGTACACTATTTGTATAACATTTGTATTTATTGTTTATTTTTAGCTATTTCTGGTTTTCTCCACTATTCAGACACCTTGAGAGCTGGACTGGCCTGCAGACCCTGAATAATGTGGATATGGAGCTATACACTGGTTTACAGAGACTGTGAGTTGGCAAAAGACTTGGGCTCCTATCTGACTCCTGGTGCATAGCAGCACAAAGCGCAGTGCAAGTGAAACACTTTTTTAAATCCAACGCAGTCGTCTTTTTCCTACCTGGTCCTGTTTGTCTTAGCTTTTCATTTGCTATTTTGAGTTTCCAAATATTTCTTTCCTTGCTTATTGCAATACAGGGGCGACTGAGCTGACGGGTATTCATCTCCACTCACTGTGCTGTTATGTGCTATTACAGGACAATCATTAAGAGCAACCTGCAAACAATCCAGACTCGTGTTTTCTCCAAGAACGTGCATCTGCGCTACATGTGAGTAAACACAATTAACGGGCAATCTTCAGCGATGCATCATAAAAGTGCATACGCTCAGTGAATATGATCCATCAGGAAAGATCACACCGTTTGGATTCACTGCATTCCAACTTGGAAGCAAGATCGTGCGAAGGCAAACAGCTCTGCAGGCCACCTGCATTGATTGTTTATTGTTTATTTTAATTAATATATTATTAATATCTTCAGTATTGTAAAAAAAAAATAATAATGTTTACACAAACGGATATGGAGAAGTGTTGTAAAAATAACACTGGTTAAAAAAAATGAAGACCAAATACAAAAAGAAACAAATACAACAACAACGATTTTAAACAATAATAGTGGCGCAGTTTTGTGTGTGCGTGTGTGATGTAGTGTGAATTTCAGTGAGGGTGCTTCTGTCAGGGATTGAGCTTTTGCCCGTCTGGTTCAGATGTTTCTTTGTTTCCTTTTATTGTAGACCCCCGTGTCTACATTTCAGTTTCTTTTTCTCCTTGCAGAAATCTGTCCAAGAATCCAATGTTGGCCACTTTGTCCTGGACGATCTTTGAACATTTGCAGCTCGTCGAATTGTAAGTTTAGATTTCGCTTAAGGTTATGGTTCCACACAATTACCGATTTGACTATAATGGGGCAGCATGAGGTCACCCTGGGTTACAATATGTATATATGTTTTGATGCCTCCAATTTTTCCTCATTAATCATAAGAACGGGATAATTATGCATTCTGATCAGCATGCCTTGTTTTTGAGCATGAAAATGAAAGATACATCTTCGCTGATGATTTTTAAAGCTTAGATAAGCGTCAATGCTTTTTCTTTCTCCAGACGTTTAGAGGAAGTCGTATTTGACTGCGGCTGTGAGATTCGCTGGCTGCAACTATGGCAACAGGACGGAAAGGCAGGCCTCAGCGGCCAACAGTTAAACTGCACCAGCGGCGACAGGAAAATACTGCTTCAGGATATGAACATCAGCAACTGTGGTGAGAGTAAAATTGAGCAAATATTATGCTTCTGATTTTCATTTGTATGTTCAGTGAATATGGCAGACAATGCCTAAGGTTGGCAGGACCATTGCATGATACGAGGAGCAGCAAATAATCAAGCTTCGTATTTGATTTGGATTTTGGGTTTGAGTTGTTTGGAGTTAGTTTTGTAGAAATGTTAAATAAAAATCAGTCTTGTATTTGGGTATTTGGTCTTATTTATGGACCTTTTAGAGGAAACCTGGGCTTATCGCTGAAACGTGACACTGTAGTCTTATGTCATTCCCTTTTTTACGGCAACTTTTCAGATTTACCAGAGATCAGCGTTAGTCAAAGCAACCTGACAGTTGTTGAGGGCAATCAAGTCACTGCAATCTGTAATGGCTCTGGACATCCCTTACCCGAGGTGGACTGGCCTATCAAAGGCTTGCATTCCATCAATACGCAATGGGTTAGTTGGACACACACACACACACACACAAATAAATAAAATATATGGAAAGAACTAAATATTGAAAAAATGTCCTTGCTTGCTGCTCTCTTCTGTTGTTTTATGCATTATTTTTCTTTTCTATTTTCCCCCTCTCGCACTCTTCAGGAAAATGTATATGACAACAACACCATTCATTCTATCAAAATAACTTTGGCCAATGTTAGTAGAGAGGATAACAACGTCCTATTAACCTGTACTGCTACTAACATGGTTGGCATGACCAATGCTTCCGTCCTACTTTCTGTTCACTGTGAGTACTAAAACTTCCACGCATGCACGAGCGCTCGCGCACACACACACGTACACGCCCGCACACACACAACATTGACAATGCATCCGTGACGATCTGTTATCTATTTAGTTTGGATTGTTTTACAGTAATCGTAACGCATTGTGATAATAATTATGCCCTATTTTATTAGTTTTTTTGTTGTTGTTTTTTTTACTGTCCATTGAATATTAAATATAGAAATAAATAAATCAAATGAATTTTACTGCCAGGAGGAAATTGGACCATGTACTACCTAAGAAAATTTAGCTGCATTTCACTTGGAAAACCGATGAAAATACAATCCTGGTAACAATCACGTTTAAACAAGTCATCATCAATAGTTTTCTTTCTCTATCGTTCATTCTATCTATCAATCATTTTATGTGTTAATAGTAATAATAAGAAAAATCCTCTCCTTGTCCGTGTCCACCACAAACTGACCGGTGCTCATCTCCCCTGTCGTCTCAGTTCCCCCTTCCATTGTGAGGCTCAGGGAACCAGAACGCCGCCACGACACGTGCATAGAGTTCACGGTTCGAGGTTCACCCTTTCCCACTTTACGATGGTTTCACAAAGACAAGGTACGTTTCATCTATTTGTGCGTGTCGTTTTCGATGACAATTAACTTTAAACAAGTGGATTAGAAGAGCTTTGGGTCTGAGACCCCACAGGAAGTAGATCATCATGGTCATCATCTTTGTTGATGATGTAATGACAATTGCAAGTTATATGTTTTTAACTTTCCTTTACTTCACATTTAGGAAATTAACCACAGTGAATATGTACGCATCGATATGGATGTTTATCGCGACTACATCGAGGGCTGTCTTAATTTTAAAAATCCAACCCATCACAACAATGGCAATTACACATTGAATGCTACCAACTACCTGGGTGGGGCCAGTAGTACTGTCTATGGACACTTCCTGGACAGGCCTTTTGATGGTAAGTTTTGGTTTCCAATTTCAAACTAATGGTGTCGTCGATGTAATTATTGATTCATTGTTCAAGTACATAACATTTGTTTTGTATGAAATAAATGTCATTGGCTGCACTGAAAAAAAAGAAACACAAAAAACACAAATCATTCCACTGCTACACAGAGAGACATAACTTCTTATCAAGCATATTATTAGTCATGTTTTTGAATGACCAAAAACATGACTAACAAAGGCCAAACATGCTGTACACACCATTACTGAGGACTTTGGAAATTTGTGAATGATGTTGGAATACAGCACAAACTAGTTCTGCCGAGTAACTATGGACAGTTTTGCTCAGAAGAATGCTGTGATCAACTGTATCAAATGCCACAAAGATCTAGGAGAACTAAAACAGAAGAGTGCTGTCTGATGCCATCAGGAGATCATTACTAACATTTAGCAGTACAGCCTCAATGCTGTGATTATCCCTAGAACCTGACTGGAACTCCTCAGATAGGTTGTTGCCATGTAAAAACTCATTTAGCAGCCTGGAAATTTTTTGAAGATCTTTGACACCAACAGAAGGTTGGAGATTGGCCTATAATAAGAGGTACTACAGAGGTACTACTACTACAGCTACTTTGAATATATATATATAGTATGTATATAGTATGTATGTAAGTATGGAACTATTAATTAACAATGTTACCTCCTTAAATGTTTTCTACCTATTTGTCTTCTTCATAGGTGGAACTGATTATGACTATGGTAAGTATTGTGGGATAAAGACATTTTTTTGGTCATTCAAAAACATGACTAATAATTTGCTTGATAAGAAGTTATGTCTCTCTGTGTAGCAGTGGAATGATTTGTGTTTTTTGTGTTTCTTTTTAGTAACACCAACTCCAGAACCTCAGGAAGACAACACCAGGGTGAGTAAAATGTTAATAGATCAAAAAATAAATCATTAACATTGCAATATTTCTGTTCAATGTGCACGATTTGTACTTTTTTTAAATTGAGGAGCTAAAAATGTCAACAGAATTGTGAAGTACTTTGCTTGATAAATCTCTACATTGTTCTAAGTGTTGAGACGTTCAAAAACAATATATATATATTGTATTGTTGTATATATATATATATATATATATATATATATAGTTTCAAAAATGTAAAGTAAATTATTACATTTTTTGTGCATCAAAAGATTTAACAGTTAATCGTAAAGATTTACTTTCCTTACTTGGCTTTAGATCTCCATTGCATTTGGCCTGACAGGCTTTGCCCTTGTCATGGTGATGATCCTTCTCCTCGTCATCAACAAGTATGGAAAACACTCAAAGTTTGGCTTAAAAGGTAATCCACATAAATGTTTAGTTTCGTTATGTCCTTAGTGATTTGGAATGTTTTTCATCAGTCTGACAGTGTGACTGTGATTGTCCTTTGTGAAGCTTGAAAGTAGCGGTACTGAGTCCAGTCTCCTGTCAAACACAGACCCAACGTGCCCTATACATTGTCGAGCCTGATCAACAATTCTGCCGTACAATGAAATGTGTTTTAAAGCTATCATATGTAACTTCTTTTTCTCATTTCGCTCCTTGTTTGGTAAAAAAAAAAAAACATCAGACACTATGAATAAAACTGGACTTTAAAAAAAAAAAAATCTATAAAATGTATATAGATGTATTTTACTTTATTTTACAGGACCAGTGGTAGTGATAAGTGGAGAGGAGGATTCTGCCAGTCCTCTTCATCATGTAAACCATGGCATTATGAGTCCCTGCACTCTGGATGGAGGGCCCAATGCAGTCATCATTGGAATGACCAGAATCCCTGTTATAGAAAACCCTCAGTACTTCAGACATGGACATAACTGTAAAAAGTCTACCACTTGTAAGTTTATGTGTGCATTGGAATTCGTTATTATTTCTTACACTCTGCAAAACCAGGTGTTACTAATGTTGTTTTTAAACTGCCTTTTCCCCAAGATATAAAATGAATAAATTAAGATCACTGGTAACCAGATGAGTGCAAGGAACTTCAGTCACACTTTGATTCTTCCTCTCTTAGATGTCCAGCATATTAAACAAAGGGACATTATTCTAAAGAGGGAGCTTGGAGAGGGAGCATTTGGCAAGGTCTTCCTTGCTGAATGCTATAACCTGGACCCCAACAAAGAAAAGATGCTAGTAGCAGTAAAGGTAAGAGATGAACACGGTCCGTGTGTCTGTTGCACTGAGAGGCAGGCAGGGCTTCAGCAGGAGCGCTTAATATCAGTATAGTTTCTTATTAATTGAAATGTCATATTTTGGCGCTCGAAATTCACCCAGTTGACTTCAGTAGTCACGGCAATGTCAAACCAAATGTGCGCTTATTGTCCTTCTCTCGTTCCAGACTCTTAAGGATCCCACTCTAGCCGCCAGAAAGGATTTCCAACGTGAAGCAGAGCTGTTGACCAATCTTCAGCATGATCACATCGTCAAGTTCTATGGCGTTTGTGTGGATGGTGATCCTCTCATCATGGTCTTTGAGTACATGAAGCATGGAGATCTCAATAAATTTCTCAGGCAAGTACTTGATGAGTTTTGAGGGGGGGAAACTCAAAACGAGTCACTTCCATTCTTTCACTGAGCAGCTCGTCTCTGTTTCTGGATCTCATAACAACAGGTACTGATTATCAAAGGGAATTGTATTTTCTATAATTGCATAGAATAATATAATATGTATTAAAATGTTGTAGAGTAAATGCATACAACAGTCTACAGAAATGTCTATAGCTAGGGTTCTTAAAAATGTTTTACTCTCAAATTCGCGCTTCAGGCTTCGCTGCGTGTTGGATCTGAGTTTGTAATTGGCTTTATATGTTCTATGCAGAGCCCATGGGCCAGATGCCATGATACTGGTTGATGGACAGCCCCTGCAGAACAATGGGGAGTTGGGTCTGTCCCAGATGCTTCACATAGCCAGCCAGATTGCAGCAGGCATGATCTACCTGGCCTCTCAGCATTTTGTTCACCGTGACCTGGCAACCAGGAACTGCCTGGTGGGAAATGGACTTCTTGTAAAAATAGGGGACTTCGGCATGTCCAGAGACATTTACAGCACAGATTATTACAGGGTGAGAAATGACTAAATTCATATTAAGCCAAAATGTACTCATATATATTCATACTACTATTAAACAGGAGTATGAATACTACTATTCATACTATCAAAAAAGGATTATTGACGACTAAAAAATTATGATTCACCCCAAAAACATCAAAACCAAAAACTTAGATTACTTACAAACTTACATTAGATTGTCTCTCATCAAAATACTATTTTCAAATACCTGTGACTGTGGTTATTTTTTATAATGTGTTCAATAACTCCATTAATGTTGTCCTAATGTCTATTTTGAGTTATTTGGAAATTATGTAAGAATGAATTGATGAATGATTTAATTGAGACTTCCAAAACTGTGGTTGTGATTTGCAAAACTACGACTGTGTCGGGAATCACCATTTCCATTTGTACATTGGTTCCCTTTTACATTGAGATTTTTTTTTTTTGCATGGCCAAAAATATGTACAGTATCACACATATTGTCTGTTGCTACCTCTTTTCATGTTTATCTTAATGTTATTGCTTAGGTTGGTGGTCACACCATGCTGCCTATCCGATGGATGCCCCCAGAGAGTATCATGTACCGGAAGTTCACCACAGAAAGTGATGTCTGGAGCTTTGGAGTCATTTTGTGGGAGATTTTTACATATGGGAAACAACCGTGGTTCCAGCTAGCCAATAATGAGGTACAGCACTGGATGAGTCTCTATGGTGTATTATTTTTTCTCCCTCTTTGCCCCTGATCTGACTGATGACCCACAAAGTTAAATAATTGTTATCGTAAGCCGGGCTGAGAAATCTTAAAATAAGCTGTTAGACTGTAAATAGCGACACATCGGGAGCATGGCATTGGTCCAACCTGCCATTAGTTCGACAAATTGCCCATTGGTCCGGCCTCCCCTAACTCTAACCGTAACTCTAACCCCAATCCCAATGGGAGGTTGGACCAATGGGCAATTGGTCAGGCTAATGGGAGATCGGACTAATGGACAGTTCCCAACATGTCTGATTGGCAACAGCCAGCTCTAGGAAGAGTCCTGGTGGTCCTGAACAAATTCCTTTGACTTCAGGCTTGGTTTGTGCTGTGACAATGATGGGAACTTAGTTGGTCAGGTGTGCCATTCCAAATCATGTTCAATCAACTGAATGTGTGGTAAATTCAGGTTGCAGAAATGCAAAAGGGGAAAAGTGAAGCACTGTAAATACTTTTCGGATGCATTGTATATGTATGAATACATGAGTATTAAATGTTTCTGTCCCTGTTTTTCTCAAGGTGATAGAGTGCATCACTCAGGGTAGGGTGCTGGAGCGCCCCAGGCTCTGTCCCAAGGAAGTGTACGATATGATGCTGGGCTGTTGGCAGAGGGAGCCACAACAACGCCTCAACATTAAGGACATTCAGAAGATACTTTTTGCTTTGATGAAATCCACACCAGTCTACCTGGATATACTGGGTTAGATCATTGCAAAAACTAATGAGACGGGATGTTCCACATTTTATGAATGGAGTACATGGACTGTTTTGAGTGAAATGGTGTTCACTCACGGCACCGTGAAGCAGTGATTGAAATTAACTACACAGCAGGCAGGTTGCTGCTTTGATTCCAAATGTTTCCTGCTGTACGTGTCCGGGTTCTCTCTCCCTCCTGCTTCCTCAAAAACCCAAGGGCGTGGCAGGCGAGCACATTAGGCTAACGAGCAACTGTAAATTGTCCATTGGCGTGAATGTGAGTGTGAATGGTTGTTTGCCTCTCTGACTTGTCCCTGTGATTAACTGCCAACTCTGACGCTGATAATACGGATGAAAGTTTGTTTTTTTTACTGACGGGACCATACAAATCAAGATTAAGCATGGAACATAATTTGCAACTGCCTCAAACAGAGAAAACAAAATAAAATTAACTCATTCACAGTAATGTATTTCAAACCAGCTTTCAGTGTACATCAATAGTTCGGCCGTTACAGCAAAAAGTACCGGTATACTTTTGTAATTACATTTATCTGTATGCATGTGTTGCTTAAATAACACAAACAACTTAAATTTCAGCTCGTCTGATTTTATGTGTGCGTTTCATGCATTTCATCATGATAACAATCTTTTCTGAAGCTCATCTGTTAAATATGTCTTTTAAAATAAATTTGTTCCTGCTGCTTCATTACACAATGCTAGTTTTGAAACAATTACCTTTCTTCTTTTTGGCTGTGACGATAATACAGAGAAAAAAATGTTTTGCCAAACATTGTTCGGCAAAGCCCTGTTAATATATTATATTTTTTTCGATGACAAGACATAGAGGTATTTGGCTTGAAAATAATCTTGATGTGTAGTTTTCCACAAAGATATGGCCAGACTGTTGGATATTGAGCCCACGCAGGATGTTAGTAACTCTTTGTTGAGATGAAACAAGTGCCTCTTTTATTGTTATAACCATAAAACCAATCAATAATGGCAGAGAGAGTCCAACTATTCAACAACACAAGTGAGGTGGGGTTATTTAGTAAACCTTTGCACACGCCCACAAAATAAGTAAGTTAATGTGGCAACCTTTTGGTAATTAAACTTTAAATCTAAAAAATACTGCAACACAAGCTGAGAGAGACGGCTTTACGTTTTTTTTGTGTCCCCTTTTTTTCTTGACTATTTAGGCGTGTTTTGAGCACTTTCATTTAATAGTTCTGGTAGTTCTGCTTATTGATTACTTCCCTGCTTGGTCTTTTATTTATTGGCTTGTTTTTAAAAGTTCTCTTTGAGCTCTTTGAAGCACTAAGGAGAGAAAAGCCACAAGGTGAATCTGTTTTAATTTTGAAACACATGTATGTGTCATTGTCATTTTCAGTTCTGAATTAAAACGGACATGTATTCATATTCATAAATATTCAGCAACGATATTACGACTGTATGACTGTACAACTTTGTAATATTAATGTATTAATTTTGTTCTAGAACTTTGTATTTAATGTGATTGTTATTTTATACTTTTAATCTCATGTAAAGCCCTTTGTGTTGTGTTGGACTTTGAAATGTGCTTGTCTTGCCTTACTAATGAAAAAGTGTCTCACTCTTGGCCTTGGCTTTCAGGTACTGATTAGAGAAAAGGCATACATTAGTAATACATTTTTCTAAATAAAATACATTTTCTGTTATTTAGGTTTGACAAGAATACTTTTTACATATTTTTTTAAATTATGTAAAAATTGTAAAATTTGAAGTCAAACAATGATGGCTTAGAATATGTCCTCAACAATGCTTCAAAACAGTTTATACAACAGCATAAACTGGAAAAAAAAAATCTGTGAAACAGTGAATGTCTACATCTTCCTCTACTCTGTGCTCTAATGAAAGAAGCTTCATGACAACCAAGTTATGCATGTGAATTGGTTCATAAATCAACAATATTACACTTCCTATTTTCATGTAGTGTCAAGTCTCAGGTTATGGTTGTGATTTCAAAGATCTTGTATGATGAAAGACAGTCGTATGGTAGTTGGTAGTTGGTCACAACACTACTTGATATGCAAGATTGGTCTTTTGATTTTTTTTTGTTCAGACCTAACATTGCAATGTGCTAGCAGTGGAACATAATCCATTTGCAAGGTAATCTAATCAATTTAATCAAACCAGATCCATCTTTTATGTGTTCGGTGAATAATGACATTCCATTGTTATCAATTCACTTGATGTCTTGTAAAGATCTTGAAGCCATAATATTCTAAGCTTCCTTTTTGTCATCATAGAAGAAATTACACTGATGTCGTATTGTACTTTGTAACATCTGTTAAGTGAATAATGAGGTGCAGAGGTTGATGTTATGAACAAAAACTTTAGCTATTGGGTGTGTTACCATACATGTAGCACATCTGAACCTTACATCTTCTGTTCTTTTATGTTAGTTTTCATTTAGGATCTCTTTATTAATAATTTTATCATTTTAACCAAAGCAGATTTTTAAACTATTTTAGGTTTACCATAATGTCTGTCCATACATCAATATTCTGTAGCCACTTTCTCCTGCGCTCAAAGATCACAGTAGTTTTCTAAAATCTATCCCCGATGCCATAGGGCAGAGGCTGGGGTACACATTGAGTACATCACAGCGCCACATTGAAAGACAAACAAAAACAAACAAGCAGTTAACACTCATACAACAACGGGCAAGTTAGAGTTGCCAGTTAGCCTCACATGCATATTTTTGGACTGTGGTGGGAAGCCAAAGTACCGAGAGAGAACCATGCACACACAGGGAGAACATGCTTACTCCACACAGAAAGGTCCGGTAATTGAAATTGAAAAAAAAAAAAAAAAATCTGAATTTTTTAATGTATACTTGTTGCATGCAGCCTTGTCGGGGACAACGGCAAGCAAAGTAGATTATTTTCTGTTCAAAGAAAACTAAGCATGCTGCTTTATGCATCTTATTGAACAGAAGCCGAGTCATTCAAAAAAAGTGAATCACTTAAAAGGGCTCAGAATTGTTTTTTTTTCCTTTTGTGGCTGTTTGTCACATTTATATTCCACATATTTTCTGCACTATTTTTATTGCCATTTTCTCCGTCCTCTCCATTTCTTTTGAAGATTGCTTAAAAAGCTAAATCATGAACTCCCTCACAATACTTTGAGAATCTACAATTTTGCTAGTGCCTTCCCATATCAGGTTTCAATCTAATGTATTCAGACTGTTAACTCAGAAATAGAAATGTGTTGGTGTATTTCTCTTCTGTCAAACTCACACTGTATTTCAGCCTATAATGTGTTGTACATCTGTATTCACATTATCATTTACTGCTTACTGTGTTACAAGAATAATGATGCCTTTATTAAAAAAAAAAAGAAAGAAAACAAAATAAATTTTGGATTTGGGACATACCGCACCACGGCATATATCATCCAAAGAAGCAAACAAAGGAGTAGTATTCTATTGTGGTGCAAGCTATCAAGCCTGAATGACAAACTGCTGCGCGGTCCAGATTTGGATAATAATGCTGTTGGCGATCTTGCTTTGGCTTCGTCAAAAACTTGTTGCCATCATGTGTATCAAAGTCATATTTCTATAGGTCAGGATTCCAAATGAAGATTCCGACTCCACAGGATCCCTTTGATGGTATGACAGAGATTGGTGCAAAGACCTTGAGAAGTACAAAATGGTTGTAGATATATAAGAAATGATATGCAAAATCAACACTCTTCAACATGAAATTGAGCGCAAGCTAACAGATGACTCAAACAAGCTATAGACACAGAAGCCCCAAGCACCAACAAGCAGAGCTGCAAGTGTGGAAAAAAGACTTAGGAGAACTGATTGTGGAAATGTTGGAGCAGACATGCCAGATGCAAGAAAAGATAACTATTCTCGAGGGGAGATCAAGGAGAAACAATATTCCAATCTTCGGCGTCCCAGACGGAAGATAACTCCACAATCACATATGTAGAACATCTGCTAAAAACAGAGCTACACACTTAGCTAGCTCACCTCAATCTCATACAAAAATCAAATCTAAATGCAACACCTAGGTCCACTATAATCAAGCAGGAAACAAACAAATCTTTTTCGATCACAATTAACCTGCCAAAGTCATCCAGAAATGATACTATAGTTATACTATGATACTACAATAATTTAGTTACTTTTAACTGTACGAACTAATTTTTCATGAATCCTACCAGTGTATTTACTCTATGTATATATGAATGTTTTGTTTTGTCTTACCAGTGTCAGTGTCTGATGAATGCAATGTTTAAAAGATCTCCAGGAGGGTTTGTCTATATCACCTTGATTAGTTTGTGGATTTGCATAAAGTCTTGAAAATATAGAGGGAACACTTCAGCGATCACATTCCCCTTACCAATGAGTCAGATAAGGAAGGTGACAAGAACAGGATTGACAGCAGTGAGAGGGCAGAAAAGGTTAAAGGAGAGAAGAGGGGAGGTCCCTAGTGGCATAATATCACCAATATCAGGTTATTCACAAAACAAAATACGACACTGGGGCATTTTGTCTGATTTTTATACAACGATTTGTGATGGGTGAATTATTTAGTAGCCTGAAAGCCCTTCTACCTACGGTAAAGCCTATTGCCCAAGGGTAAAGTAACTACAACACACACGAGAAACTGAATGCAGCCATACTAAAAAATGGATTTCAGCCAGTGGTGGGCCACAAGGCCTTCTCTCAGAGCCAGCAAGGCCTTCTCTGCTGGCCTAAACACACAACAGTTTGCTGCTAAAATAAGTGACTGTTCTATTTTTCCCGCTTAACGCTTGGCAACTGCATCCATTCAGAGTAGATTGAATCGTTTAGGCAAGAAGTCATTGATTGGAGAACAAACTGGATCCAGCTTATTTTCAAAATAAAATACCATGTGCAATATTTTACTGCGAAAGCACCATGCATGATTGCACCATGTCCCCTATTCCATAATATTTTATTGTGTTATGCCCTTTTAAGTCTTTTTCGAATTTATTTTCCTGTTAGAAGCATATCTTCTTTATTTCCCAGAGTCCATTACAGACTCAGTTTTCACTGTGACTGTTGTCTGACCATCAGTCATGATGTCATTACTGCACTAGCCCCCATGAGAGGAGTGATATCAAGATAAAAAACCCTCCCTTTGGTCTCTCTCTTTTTGGGTTTCTGACCTGAAGGATACTACTGGAGATCTGAATATTGATTGTGTGTATCCATTTCAATGGGTGTGTGCAGGCCAAACTGTGGTATCTTCTAACCCACTGCAAAAAAGCACTAGTCTAAATATCATGAAAAAAATGTTTTTTGTAAAAGATATTGACTAGAAACAAGTGAAAGTGCAGTAAGAAAATTAAACTTGGTAAATTAGAATAAGTATCTAGGCTTTTGGTAATATTAGGAAATACTCATTCAGCAATGGATTAAGTCAAATAAAGTCCAAATAAGTAGATAACTCATTCCAAGCACTGAATTACACTCACAAGTTGTCCATAAATGTCTTCATTTAAGTGGCACTACATTATCAAATTATATTCAAAACTTGCCAGTTAACCTCCTGAAAGAAGTGCTAACAAACTCATTTCATTATTTTCTTTTGCTGTTGAGGCTGTGAACAAAGGGACTAGAGTGATGAATTTCAGTGGCCCCGTGGTACACGCTATCCAGCATGGGAAGACAATGGGCAGAAGTATTCATATACAGTGCAATGCATTTTCATCATCAGTTACTGGCAAAAAAAGGAGTTTTCAACCATTTTGGCTTCAAATGCAGAGAAAGGCCAAGCTTGTTTAACATAGTAGTTTTCAGATATTTTTCTTTTTAATTCAACATATCAACATGTGTGGTCATCAATTACAAATCCTAAATATTTAAAAGCAGATTTGCAACTCCACAATGTTTGTTAAGATTTTTTCCAGACATTTTTGATCTTGTTGTTTTTGAAGTGCTAAAAAACATACACTTAGTTTTACACACATTTAAGACAGATTGCAGATGACAAAATTGTTATTGTACTCTGACACAAGAAAGGTGTAATTATTGAAAGGCCTCAGTGGGAGTGTTTAGATGGTAAAGCATACGTTTGCATAATATAGACATGCAAAAACAATTTCCAGTGGTGAGGGTACCTACAAAAACAGGATTTTTATATATTTTTTCTTTATAGTACTGCTACCAACACAAATCATTTCATACATTGTAATACATTACAGAAACAACTAAAGTGAAAGATATAGCTTGAAACGTGTATACTTCTCTAAATGCCCTCTTTCATTTCTACTATTAAAAAAAGTGAATGTTACACCCAGCAAAAGAAGAGTTTAACACAATGACATGATCAGCCACACTTGACTTTCTTCAATATAAAGTTATATCAAGTTTTCAGCAGACAGTGGTCTCAAAAGAAGATTCTTCATGCTTGAATCCATTTGTACCCCATAGTGTTCTGAAATTGTTTCAGTTCTGTTTGTTCGTCGTCACTGCCCTTCTCGTCATCACTGCTGGGTATATTTATGTTTACCTCGAAATCCAGATCAATGCCTTTAAGGGGTAGACAGCATTTGGAATATTCAATCTCTTCAACACAGGGAGGCTCATCATCTTCGAAGCAACTTTGAGACAGGAGAACGGTTTAATAGTTAGACAGCAATAAAAGACTCATTGCTGTATTACTGAAAACCACAGGTGCCAGAGACCATTAACACCATTGGATTAGCACATTAGGCTACTGGGCAACTACCACACCTCCGCCCCAGGACTGCTGGACTGTTTTTCCAATAACTAAGTGTCAACAATGCTAGACAAAGGACATATGGTTATACTTGTCTTCAAAATGAAAAACTTTGGGAAAAGCTTAGTTAGCATGGATTCTTACTTGTGCGACTTGTGATCCTGCATGTTACAGTCGATGTTGACATAATTCTTCAGTGCTCTGCTGTAAAGAGCCTTTGTGTCCTTGGTTACTGACAGCAGACTTTGGCAGAACTTCGTTCCCATCTCTTTCAGTTCCTTTGTTCCAATTTGCAAGTCCTATAGTCCACACACAAGAAACATAAAAATAATAATCTGGACACAGAACACATGATATATGTTTCCCTTTGACAATGGAGAGCCAGCTCATTGTTTTCCTGGAGCATATAATAAGCGGTCGTACCGGGCAAGCCATCTTTAAGGTTGTATTTTTAGAATTTGACAAATTTTAAATTGGTAAAACACACATACATACTTTGTATATTCCTAGGTTGAATCCATTATAAGTAGTTTCCATCGTGTAACTTCTTAGGACACCAATCTCTCGCCAAACAACAACCCTGGCTGTCGCAGACCGGGACTTCTCAACCTGAAATAAATATATTAGAACAAAAGAGTAAATGAAACATTATTTACTTAAAAATAATCTGGTGCTTGCTTTTTTGCTTTGAGGATAAAGAGCAGTCATAAAATAATATGAGGCATAAAAGAAAATAAGAATATTTTAAACACTGTGGACCTAAATTGATGGGAGTGACAACAGAAAGGTCACAGTAATTGAGTTGCAAGTACCAAGTAGTTGCAGCTGTTGAAAGAAAAGGCTGGTGCGATACGGTCCAGGGTCTTTGCAATGGTCTAGAAAACCACAGAGATCATTTGAGAGAGAGTGCCGCCATATTGCTACAAGAATACCACACAGTATTTCAAATTGAAGATTTTAGTACGCACACACTTGCACACCCTACCCTATAACCAGGATCCTCCTTCAAACCAACGGTGGTAACGTCCGAGCCAGATGCCCAGAGTGTTTCCTTTATACTGCAACCATACAGAAACGCATTCTTCTTTCTTGAGTGGCCATGGTAGTCACAGAAAACCTGGTATACACAGAGAAAAACAAACCTTTTTCGTCAGTTTAAGTATAATGTGAACTCAGTAGCAAGCAAGACTTTGTTATATCCACTTCAGTGGCCTTTTTAAGAAAACATAAAAACAAAAGTGGTCATCTTCAGAGAACTGCAGGTGAAAATTCTACCTGTTATAGTTAAAACTATGATGTTGGTCACGGCACACAGACATGGGTCTGTGTAATTATCCTTAACCCTAACCCAACAATTCATAGAAAGTGACCATGTCTCACTCACCAGTGGAGTTCGTCTGATACTTTTGAGGTAGTAGAGGAGACCTTTGGTGTGGTAGATGGTGGGACTAAGTACAGGGTCGGGTTTACACCACTGACGGTTCAGGTCCTCACAGTTGAGATCACAACGATTCCTAAGAGATCACATAGAATGTGGACAAACATGACATTGCTTTGAGTGTGAGTTTCCTTTGGCTTGATTTATGCCACTGTAGCACTGGTAAAAACTGTATAATACTGCTCTTCTAAAAGGTACTTGCCTATTTGCCCTGTTTCTTTGTTATCTATTCTTATTATCATTTTTTTAAATTAATTATAAATTAATTTATTAATTCATTATTATTATTATTATTATTAGGGGCCAGGCCTGAAAAGTGAGAGCCAATCTTGACTGGCGTGCAGGACCGTATTGAATTTTCATTCTTTGCTTCATATTATAGCTGCCAGCAGAACTTTCCTCAGCTCCAGATTCTGACGCTGTTTACAGGACCTGTCATTGTTTCACGTCCACTCCAAAAAAAAAAAACAAGCAGTGACGGATATCAGTTTTTATTTCAGCATAATCGGTACTTCAGCGAAATAATAATCCAGAGGAAACACCAAAACACTGGGACGGGTAACATCGATCTAGGGTTAATGGCGCCATCAAGTGGAACATCATGGCAATAATATCTTCCACACATTAATGCTACTGTAAAGACTTTTTTTTTTTTTGTTTTGCTTACTTATCAGCTAAAGTTTACTTTAGCTAATGTTAGCTAGCGACTGTAATGCTAGCTACTAGTTAATAGCATTAGCCTACTCTGCTGTCCTACCAAAGACTTCGCCCAAACTTTTATGCCTTGGATTACTTGTGGAGTGAGGTGGGCTGCCATTTCCACTCTTTTCTTTCTGTGTACAATAAATAACCATCCACTCAGCATTTTTTCTTCTCTTTTTTTTGCAAAAGAATCAGGCTGGAATGCTACAATCACAATTTAACTTGGGTGGAAATTGAACAGAAAACGACACTTACATGCCATTGATTACTCCATCTGGGTTGAGCATAGGGACGATCTTGAAGACAAAGGCCTCTCTCAGACTTTGGGCCACTGGGTCACTACTACACAAAAACTCAAGAGTGCCCTTCATGACCCAGCTGGCATTGGATTCACCAGGATGGACACGGCCAGTTAGCACAATATAGGGTCGGTTACCTGGACAGATATAGTTTATCACTGACATGGCTGCAGAAAATGGGTGTTACATTGACTTTTAACTAAGGTTAATATAATCAAATTCATTCCATATAAGAGGAAAAACACAACATAACATTGTTATGTTTTCATTCGCTCCTCCACGATTCATCTCTAGCATTCTATCTTTGTCAAGTTGCCTGAGCTATGATCCTTATCACAGATACCAACAGAATATACACATAAGCCACTTTCATGAGTATGTCTCGCTAGTACAAGGTACCTAAGAAAGTGGCTGGTGAATGAATATCTATACACTGCTTTAAGGTTCCTACTCTCTCACTTTTGAGAATCAAGCAATCAGTCAATGAATCAATCAAATAATCAATTAATTTTTATTTGCATAGCCCAAGTTCGCAAACACAGTTTGTCCCTTAGGACTTTACATTCTCTACAGTTGCAACACCTTGTACCCCCTCGAACCTGGCGAGGAAAGACTTAAAAAAAAAAAAAAAAAACTACACAAAGGCAAAGAAGGAAGCTCAAAGAGAACTGCTGAACTGGAATCATTCTCTCCAAGTCGGGGAGACGTGCAGTAGGTGTCACCATACAAATAACCACGCAACTTCATGTCATTTAACACTTCATAACTAATATCTCCTCCTTTTGTCATTATCTTCTACTTCACAAGCATTGATCTCACCTCCAACTTCTAGCTTTTGATTCAATCTTAAACTCGAGTCAGTCTCTATTTCTCTCCACTAATCTGGTATTGAACTCATAAAAGTGCTGTGCGTTTTTCGTTTTGCATAGGTTTTAGGGTTAGGGGTTGCCCTTCCCAACACAAGGCTTAAGGCTGCATTTTTTTTTGCAGATTTGGGGTAGATGGATGATATATTTTTGGTGTGTTGATTGCTGATTGATGAAGTGACTGTTTGATGGATTTAACATTTATTCTTGCATGCATTAACTTATCAAATTGAAAAGCTGGATAATGACGTGGTAATGGAATAGAATGGTCAAAGAAATAAAACAAAACTGAAAAACAATGGCACAAAGATAATGGGGAAAACTCACGAAACTGATTCATGTCTTTCCAGGTTGTACTGACTGGACAGGCAGTGATAGTTACAATTGGGCATGAGTTTCCAGCCAAGGTATCACATAGCTTCTGTTGCCGGAAATAGACCTCTGCTGGATCTACTGATTTCTGCAGGACATTCAGGTGAGCCTGATGAACATGATTAAAAAAACATAAATACTATGCTCTGCAAGAGAATAAGTGAATTTTGTTCTGTCTCTATTTCACATAATTATTAATAACTGATGGCAATGGTTAAATGCAAATGCATTTCCAAAAATGTTAAACTACAGACTTGAGATAGCACAACATTAAAGCTCACCTGCCAGAGGTCACATTGGCAAGTATGAATGGGCTAGTGCCAGAATCTGCTTGTTGATACATGCACAACACGAGATTGGTGTTTTCAAATTTTCACACAAATGGAAAAAAAATGATGTGTGAGTGGTCTGAATGACGCTGCCAACTGTTAGGTAGTTAGCTTTTAAAGTTAGCCACTAGATGCTATAATGCATAGCCGGTAGTACACCGTACATGGAGATTAACAGTAGTAAGTCTGTTGTATCACTGCATATACTGCATTTGTTAATCTTACAATAGATGTGAAGATTAGTCACGAGCTAGGAATATGAAGTAAAAAAAAGCCAGACAACAGGTAAAAAGACAGGCAGGTAGTTGTACCTTCAGGGTCGAGTATGTGTAAGGATAATGGTAGGCCACGTAGCAGACATCCTCGTTGTGTTTGAAGTTTATTGTAAAGGTAAGAGTATAAAACGTTGCTCTTTCACTGCCCCGAGCTGGACAAAAGTTATTTCTGAAAAATATTTTAAAGATCATATAAATAGGCAGATTCATTCAATTATGCAATGCACATTGTATTACTGCGTTAACATTTTTATTCAATGTGTCAAAGTCTGTAGACCACCTTTCTTGTCATTAACCTCAAGTAAGGTTCTCCCTTGATGACAAATATTATGCTAGAATTGATTAGTATTGATATGTAATTTTAACTAATAAACTTAAAGAGATAAAGTGACTATTAAAAAGTTTTTCTGACTTTGCAGTATAGACAAGTCATTGGCAGCGCAAACTTTAGTAAGCAATTCATTTAGATTGACACAGAAGCCTACATGCGTATGCCAAAACACAAAAAAGTACAAATAATTCAAACAGCACCATAAAATACATTTCAGTCATACCTGAAATAACAAATCTCACTTCCAGCTCTGACCCAGTGTGGTCTTCCCTCTAGCGCTTCTTTCACAGAGTACAACACTGGCTGCATCCCTGTGGCACGCAGCAAAACACACAGACAAGCATTTGTGTCCACCCCCCCCTTTTTAAAGCAACATCAAAATTTCAAGAATTTCGCTTTGCCCCCTCAATGTACATCAGTCCACAGAAAGCTGCACTCTGAAGTGTTATGCCTCTTTTTGTTGGTTTGGAAACTGCCATTGTGTTTGAGTGGTTGGCCCTTGCCTTGGTTGACTAAATGTCTTCAAGCACTTAAGGTGCCTAAGATTACTCTTTCAGTTCAGCTCAGTATACATACACGCACACACACAGTGAGCCGTTCAATATATACTGATCACATCTACAAGCACACAAAGAAACAAAAACGCAGGAAACTATTTACCATAGTTGAACTGGCTGTTGCTCTTCTCACAGTTAATTACATTAAAACGGTAGGGGACGTCAGCCTCCATGTTGCTGACTTCAAAGTAGAACCACTGTGCATGCTGGGAACTGTTAATATCTGCATTCAGTATGAGGTCATACTCATATCTAAAGGAAGAGAAGTGAAGAGAAACATGAAACACTGGTGTGGTTTTATTGTAGCGATTCTGGTCGGCTTATTTGGTTACCTTACAATAAATGTTCTATATTTGGGATAATTGAAATAACTGTCATAAGACTAATTAGAATAGTAAGATTACATACCTGCGGACCTGAATAGCTTTCCTAAGGTTTCCACATTCAAACTTGGAGTAAAAAATCAAACATTCCGACGAATATGGAATACTAATAAGACAAGTAAAAAAGATAGTACAAGGTTTTTCAGTTACAAAAGAACGTACACTCAATCAATAGCAAAAATGTTTTGATGGAAGCATACCTGTCATTTTCCAAGTCAAATACAACCTTTTTCATTATGTCCTTTGTATTTATAAACCGTTGAATATCCTCAAAGATCTTTTGCCTGAAAAAGACAAAATAAAAGTTTTTGTGTTAGCAATTGTAGTACATTCCTATCATTCAGATTTACATTGTGCATATTTGCAAAGCCTGCGATGGTGTAAAACTGCTAACGAATGAAGCGGCCATCCAGTACACTATTGTTTTGTACTGGTTGGCTGCCTTGTTCGTTCAATCATATTAGGCCTAAATCAGTCATTGAAAACTTTTTACCTTTGTATGCTGGATTTGCGTTGGGCCATAGATTCATGTCCTGGTGGTGGAACATGACCCCAAAAGTCAGGAAAAGACAAAATGTTGAATCCGGGAACAGATCTGGTCATAGCAGCTGCAGAGCAGTACAATTTGGGTTCATGGTGTGGTATGCTGGTTTTATGTCTCTCCAGTAACATGTCAATCATGGATGAATGACAGAAATGTTCTTCTTCCTTCTCCACATCATTCAGCTCCCCTCCGTTTCGACTGAGTGGGACTTCGTATCTAGGAGAAAAGATCAAAAACGGCAATTAATTAAAACTGCTATGATTGAAAGCCGATTTAAACAACAGTTCAAGCGTGTCCAGAAAACTCACGAAAACCCATTTGTGCTTTTTCTGTCCCATCCCTACACATACAGTGTGTTTGTGCATACAAAACAATTACTTGTGTGCACATGCATGATGGGATTAGCATGCAATTATCAGCATTACACCATCACAGTAGAGGACAGAAGAGTGGTAGCTGAAAAATAGTCTCTTCCAAGTCAAGTGATAAATAAGTGGAAAAGCACACACGATGATTTTAACACAACACTTCTGCATGCATAGATTTAGTGTGTTGTATCCTACTTTGCTTTTCTAACCATCGTTGTAAAGCTTGGGCTGGCACTGAGGGTATGACTGTGAAAATTGCAGACCTTAAACAGGGTAGCAGCTGAAGAAAGTAAAATTAAAAAAAAAAGGTGAGATATTTAGATTTTTTTTGGCTGTAGCAAACAGAAAATAAGAGTGTAGGTTCTTAATCATATGTGAACAGGGAGAATGTTTCTTCGGTGCTAAAAATAACAAAAAAAAAAACAGGCATCAAACTATCAAACAAAGACTCATTTCTGACCTGCTGTTTGTCCCTCTGTTGGCGTCTCTTTCTCCGATGAATCATCAGTACTACTACTGCTTTTCTTGTCAGTCCTGCAAGATCTACACAAGTAACTGTTGAGTGTCCTAACTTCATCATCTGATGGAGAAGGTGATGACGTTGAACCCTCTTCCACCTCAGAACTGAAATCCAGCTCCTGTAGGACACAGATTTTTGTATTTATTTGCATGATTTGCTGTCAAATCTGCCCAAACGGTGTGGTGTGCAAACACAAAATCCCACACACAAACCTCACCGTCAAAAAAAAGACAAAAGCTCTTTTTTTGGTCAGTCTGACTCAGGCTGATTCACACATTGAAAAATGTATTTACCTGAAAATCATGAGAAAGTTCAGGACAGAGGTGACTGTATTGTGCAAGCAGCTCTTTGGGTCTGTCTGGGTCAGGACACTTGCGAAGTTTGTACACATCAGTCTCCAAATCATCATCCTTGGAAAAAACAAGTACATTAATAACATGTAAGTGCATTATAACATATGAACACATCATGTATGTTCTTTTAGTCAAGCGCTGTGATATTTGAATTAAGAATTAAGAGGATACAGGAGACATTTAAACTCCAAACTTGGAATAACACTGAAAGCGGTTTGTAGTCAGCTCAAAATCGGCTGCCACTCTCCACTTTCCTAGTACACATTACTTTCATTACATCCCTTCATCTTCTACTGACCACATTCACTCCTCATCATCGTTTGGAGCCAACAAGTCAAGAGCCAACAGATGACAGGATGGCAAATTCAGAATGTGTCAATGGATTGATTGATTGATTGATTGATTAGAAGAATGCCCTTAATTAACTTGGGCTCCTGCCAACTTACAAAGTCTCTATCGTCTTTGTCTTGATTATTTTCAGTTTTCTCTTCATCACTCTCCTCACTGTTCTCCACTGGCAAGATAAAAAAAAAAAAAGCACAGACAATATTAACATACACATCACATGTATTTAAAAATTCTGATTTGTGTGGTGGTAAATTAAACTCTTTTTTGACTTTTTGGTTAGGTTTTATATATAATATTTGTACCTGATGCACCATCTACATGACAGACAGGTCTGCCAGGGAGAGGGAAGGTGTATGCTGATTCATCTTTTGTCAATGGTAGAGGAGTCCTAGGAAGACACTTTCTCATCAGCTGCACCGAGGGCTCCACAAGGGACTTCAAAGAGTTATTCAGTAAACATTTCTACCAAGAAAAAGACATATATAGAGGAATAAGAAGAAAAATTAAATATTTTCTGACATATCATAAGCAACAGCAACAATGGACATATTCCATTTTCTGTCTTTGCATAGATTACGTCGTCCATTCTCTTTTAAGCACTGATGTTATTGTTACATGTACCCATTTAAAGATTAAGTGTGTACTATTAGGAGGTTTTGAAGAAGAAACAGCAATATCAAGTGGTTATATTTTAGATTGCATTGTCTTTTACTCTCTCCTCCCCCCCTGAGCTTGCCCTTAACTACGGTGGCCTACGCACCTAAACCGGGATACCTCATCCACCTTCTTCGTTGGTTTATTTGAAGATGAGAGCAGTCACCCTAATTATAAACAGTTTCCTTAAAAATATGGCAGTGCAAGATGGCAGCTAACTGGGAGATAGACCCTTGCCCTATGTCTACAACATATACGGTAGCACTTTAAGTGTCAACGTTACCTGTGAGGTTTGATACAGCAGATTAATGCCACCAAGTGAAACAAATGCTTGGCTGCCTGAAGTAATTCTGGTGACCTTGTAGAAGCAGTGCAGCAGTGCATGGCAGATTTCGATGGCAGCATGGTGAGTATCTTTGCTGTGCCATTTCTCATAAATCTCCAACAGGCCAGATATGCACCCCTTAGATACCGCCAAGCAAATGTTAGCCTCTGTAAACAAACAAACAAAAAATAAGATAAGACAAAGACAAGATGACATGAGACGAGACGAGATGAGAGACGAGATGAGATGAGATGATCTGGGACTGGGTTAATCATTATGAAACTGAGAATTCTTTGAATTTAGTTTCAGTTTTTATTAGTCTATTTGTTCACAACTCACTCAGCTGCTCTAAGTCCTCCCTGATGTACATCCAAGGGTCTTTTAGAAAACTGGATGCAAGAGAGCTAGCTGGCCTTTACAGTTCACATACCAGGCTCAGTCTGAAGTGTCAGATGCTGTAATCTTGATACCGCACTGCTTGCTATGAAGTTTGATGCCATGCATGTGGTTTAAAATATGGTTGTATGACCAACAACGTATCTATCAAATTGGCCACAGTGTGTCAGAGTGTTATAATAACCCTAACTTCCCAACCTGCAATACGCCGATGACATATTGCGCACTGTGTGTCTTTGTCAAAATAAATTTCTATATAGCCTCAATTAAATAAGTATTTTTTTTTAAAACAATCAGTCTGGTTTGGAAAGAGATATTTGGCCACTTGAAGATAGTTCAAACACATTCTCACCGATAGCTCAGGGTCAATTCACCACACATGTCCTGCTGTCATGAACAGACTCAAGATTCTTTTTTTTTGAGGTATGTTGTCAAGTACAGATAAAAAAAAAAAAGGTATCATTCTGCAAAGTAGTCTTTTCTAACCCATTATCTAACCACAAATATGTAACTCCCTGTGAATGTAGTGATGCCCTTGTATAATTTGGCCAATTTTATTCTGACTGAGGGCAGTACTCAGTCATCCACAGAGAGGAGTGATGGCCTTTCAGGGAGGAGACAGAGAGAAACTGGAGGGAAAAAAACCTGTTGACCAGGTTAGTTTTACAGACTGTCACCCCACTAACTGAATTGGAGTTACTGTTTCCTCTTTGTGAAACAGGCCACTCTTTTTTCCGGGTTCGACTTACCTCACTTTGTGAAACAGAAAACTCAGAGTCGCTAAGTTCTGGGGAAACAAACTCAAACTTCAAGAAAACCCAATATTTGAGAAAAAAAAAGCCACTGGTGCTAGGTGCTAAAAATCAGGTACTGCTGTTGCGTTTTTGGTGAAGCAGGTATTCACCACAAGCATTTTGCTCTAAACTAATGGTGAGCACTAAAGAATAATTTTGAGGGACACAGCTAAAAACTTGTGCTTTATGTACTATAGCCATACCAGCACAAATGATATAGGTTAGAGTCTTTTATGTTCAGTTTTTTGTAAAGAACAAAAGCTAACTGATTGTACTCTATAATCAAGATGAACTGACATAAAAACGCAGTGGTATACTATGCTATACTATATTGTACTATAGCAGCACCTGGGAATAAAGCTTTAAGAAACTACACTCTGAACTTGATATGAAAAATTACAAAGGGAATTTATTGTATTATATGTATACATATATATATATATATATGTATATGTATATAGCTGTTTTTGAAGTGTACTGTTACAACTGTTGCTGTTTGTACAGTGAGAATTGCATACATTTTCATCTCAACTTTAAATTTAACTGTATTGGAATACCAGGTATATCTAGTAACCAACTATTATTACCAGCAATGCAATCATTTGATGCAGGCTGTTATGTTTAATACTGTGTGAGTCACAAAGTAGACCCGCTGGCAGTCAGAGACACAAAAAGCAGCTGAGTTAGGGAAACAAGAGAAGCCCATTAGCATGGCTTTGACTATTGCTACAGTTACATTAGCAAACACCTTTTTGATCAAGGTGCTGTTCCTCACAGCTGCAGGGTTATATGAATGGTATAAATACCCAAGAATTTGCAAGAATTATTATGTCTTTTAATTTTAGCACACCCACCATGCCCATTGCGATAATAAAAAAAACAAAAACTTCAGCAGCATTTACAAATTTCTAAACAGTCCGCAATATTTGAAGAAGTCTCTGCCCTTTACCATGTAAAGTAAATGTGGGGAAACATTTCTGAAAGGAAGAAATGTGTGACACTTCAGTGGGTTAGTGGGTTCCCTATGGCTTTCTCACGCAGTCCAAAAACATGCTTTTAAAGTAAATTGGTAAAGGTGTGATTCAAAGCTGATCTATTAAGTGGGCCCATTGAGGACAATATCTGACAAACAGGCACTTGCAGTCCATTTAGTGTGTTTGGCTTAATAAACATGCAGATACGGGCGTTTCTGACATAACGTTCAAAATATTGGGATGACAAGATGCAAATAGATAATTTCGCACACGCAATCTGATTTATCAAACCTGAAACTGATTCTGTCATTATTTAGCACGTTTGAAAGGGATGTGTAAACTTTGCACAAAACACTGGCCACGTTATATATTGACCACAACCGATGCTGACCGGGTTGCAGACAAGAACGATCTGATTCAAAGCCACTTCTCATGAGCCCTTGGATGGTTGTATAGTGAACAAAAAGTGGAAAACATCTTGATCAGATGAACAAGAACAGCACGATAAATCATTCAAGCTGCTGCCTTATTTAGGGGTTTTCGAATGCTTCATTGCCATTAAATATCCATCGTCAGTGCAGATGCAGCACTGACCAGTCAGTAATGACGATAGCCTGAGTGTCCTGATTGAATGCAGGCATCAAAGACGACTTTCACCTGTGGGACAGCACAGCCCTGGGTAACAGTCACAAATGAGCTCTTATTATGTTTCGCTTGCAGTTTCTCTACTCTCTCATATTCTCTAATGGTGGCAGCTAGTAATATAACCTCAGTTAAAAAGTGTCTCCACTTCTGTTTTCGTGTGCACATGCAACCTTAGTCGATCACGTGTCACACACAAAATAATAGCTGGCACGGTCTACTTGTTACGCAACTTTGTATGTACACCGTCTTCATCCAAAGGCATGTGGGATATATATGCTCCAGCACCCCTGTGACCCTAAGTACCAGTGAAGTGGTAAGATGAGAATAACAAGAAAAACAGTTCAAAAAGCATGCTATTTCGGTCCTTCGGGCTTGTAGGTCACTGCGGATGCACTAAAGTCAAATAGTTGTACTTATGTATGTACCTACTTCCCATTATTTTGCATATTCTGGTAGAAACTGCAGAAATAGCATATTCCTGCTCAATGAACAGCATTTCATCATCAGTATTGGTCGTGCACTGTGTCAAGTCTGCAGATGGTTTTACGCAACTCTACTTTAGCGCATCCGAGCCAGTGTATATTGTACATATACAAGAACTACCTCGCTCAGTTATTGACCATGCTGGGTTTATATCACTAGCAATGGGCCTCGTGCAAGAACATGTTTGTATTCTTGTGGTGAGTTTCTCTTACTTTTTTTTTCCGTACGATGGGCTCATACAAATGTGCTCTGTCAGATTCAGCGAACTCTCTTGACGTCAGAGATACGCTTAAATTACGCTCGTAAACAAGATGGATTCCACCTGTGCATAAGTGAGCGTGTATTCAGGAGATTTGCAAATCTGCGTAATCACCAGCCCAATAGTCCCACATAAGGTTAAACAATCTCCCACGCTTGTCATTAAGTAAACAGGCAAGGCATCGAAGACAGAGAAGAATTTTACCAGTTCAGAGATCAAAGTCTGGCTGACTGGGATCAATAAAAATGAAATCTGTCATCTTGGGCAGCCTTACTAGTGGAATTAAGGGTTCCACAAAAGCCAAGCAGTGAGAAAAATTAACAAGCACTGCAAATGCCATGTTGCCCGTTGGTTGCACAGTTATAGAAATTTTTGCATTTGCAAAAAGACATCTCGCCAAAACAATTCAGCCAAGATGCATCTGCTTTCACCTTGCGTTTACCTGCTTATATACAAAGGCAAATTAACTTCCAATTCCATTCAAGTCAGAATTAAACAATTAAATTTCGTTCAGAACATTCATACACTGCATAGCAAAAGATGTGTTAAAAATGCAAAATGGTGCGAAATCCTTCCCCAGTCCCATGACCACCCATTGCTTAAAATTAGCAGAATATACGTACACAATACAAATAGAAAAGGACAAACGCCAGGAAGTTGTGGTCTGTGAGTTGTGGGCCACATCCACGTTGCTGGACTCAGTGGGGACGTCCGACATGGTGGCGGGGCGGGAGCATCTCACCAGGCAGCCTTTCCTCTAGCAGCCGTGCGCTGCATGCAGGTATAGCCTGCACGCTCCAAGACGCTCAGGTGAAGCGAAGCGAACCGAGTACATAATATTATTTAATTTAACTGATTCATTTTGCAGTTTGAAATGTCCACATTGATATTAAAGTGTTATCTAAAAGCATCAATAATACCCTTAGATCGTCGGTTATATCAGGCTACATGAATAAAATATGCATTTGTAATTCTAATTGGAGCGTTAAACGGGATACATAAGGATGTGCAGAACTTGATTCAGAATAAGGAAAAATCCAATATTTTCGGCACTAATTGCGCAAAACTTGTATGTCACGTCTGGAGCACTCGCAAAATGTATTTGTGCCTGTGAAAAGATTGGAACTACGCGATCATTGGTGAATATGTCAATTTCTCTTAAGTCCCTCCCTTCTGTCAAATGTTTTGAGAACAAATCTGTTTGTACGACTGCTTCTTGCATGAGGTCCAATATCTTTTTCCACTCAGTTCATTTCTCCTACATAGCTCACAACTTGCTGACATGCAGGAAAAAACAAAACAAAACTTTTTTTTCATAAACACAGCCACAGGCCTGATGACTTGAAAGTAGCTTAGAAAACAAAGCAAGTTGGCACTTGAGCAGCGTTTTGTAGTGTTGATCATGATCATGAAGATGAAGGTGATGGCTGATGATAATTGATGATGGAACCGATCTTTTGAATAATGAAGTTCATTAAAAACTTACTTGTGCAGAGTAGAGCAGCAAAGGCATTTATGGCTGCCCTGAAAAAGTGAGTAGAGTAGAGGGTATATGGTCATTCTAATTTGACAGTTTTACATGTAAAAACTAATTGGAACAAAAACATTACTGTAACACCCAAGCAAATTAATATGACATTATATGTAACCAAAGTACTAGTTGGCTAAAATAAAATAAAAATTCCCAGCCAGTGGAAAAAGGAGGGGATATTTATGGCCAAGCATGAAGACCCACAGGTGGTCCTTCTTAATAACCTATCAACCCCCCAGGAGGTCAGGAACTTAGACAGGAAGCTGGCAACTCAACATGCGGGTTGGCCACATGTATACACCATATACATGGCTTTGTACCACAAAATTTAGGGAAGCACAGATGGTGGATAACAAATAAACAATCATAGTTTTATAATGTTAGAGTTTGGGGGAAAAATGGCTTAAAAACTATTGGAGGGAAAAAAATCTAACGTTAGACAAATGGTGTACACACCAGTTTGTGTGGTGGAATTCACACTCAGCACAAGAGAAAAACGATAGATGATAGTGAAAACTATCTCCAGCCTGAGTGACAGACAGAAACATTAATTCAGAGCCTGTACAGGACCTGATACTGCTGTGGTGTCACTTGAGCTTCACAGGGAATATATTTCATTGGCTGCAGTTGAGGCAATGGCTAAGGACCAAGCTATGAATCTTTTGGAAGACAGATAAATATCATAAAATTGTTCATAAATGCAGGGCGTATTTGTGACATGAATTTATTATGGGGTATCAGCCTATCTGTCTGTATGTGCTGTGGTTGCAAGGACAGGCTGTAATATAAGGGCAACTGCACGTTACAAAAAAAGAAAGAAAAAAAACCGCTCCAACCGGTCATTCGGGAACCTCTGGGGCCTCAAAGCAACAGCTGGAGGGCCGCCTATTTAGGACCACTGGTGTAGGCGGTTCCTTAAATCATCACCGTGGTGTGAAATGCACAAAATAAACACAGCTAACATTAGCAGGATGCAGTTTCGAAACAAAGTGCTTCGGTTCGAAGGCCTGAGTACAGGTGAATGGAAGAGACAAAAAGCTTGCAAATTAAATGCAAAAAAATGCATTATGCCTTGTAATTCATCTAATCAAGATTGATGCATTAATGCAGACAGCTCTTCAGACTTGCGCGTTAATGAGCGAAAGAAACATCAACCCATGGGCTGACAGTGCATAAAGAATAGAGGAAATACCTAAAAACCATCAACCCAGGGCCTCACATCCCCAGATTCAGTCAAGAAGGTTAAAGCAGTCAGATGAAATGCAATGGCAAGAAGAAACCCACAGACAGTCAGCACCCCAGAGTACGAGGAGGAAGATTCAGACAGAACCACCAAGACAAGACCAGCCCACTACAAAAAGAAAGGAATTATGTATAACATAAGCATGACATAACATCAAGAAACCATCAATACAGACTTAAGCTTTACCCTAAGTAAAATAAAAGGATGAGCTGGGAAGAAACTGGAAAAGATGGGTGACCTAATCTTCAGTTACAGGGAGGAGAAATGTGGAGTGAAGGATCAAGTCAAAAAGAAAGACATGCTTTGGCCCCCAAATCCCGTCGTTGCAAGAAATCCAAGTGGCGATAGGAAGTTGTGGAGAAAGGTGACAGCAGATGAAAGGGAAGGCATTGACTTCCTTCAAAGGGACTTAAAATGCAGACTTCAAAACTACGCTGAGCAGAAATCCTACCGATGTGCCAGAACATGCATTATCAAAGGCATATACTCAAAGGAAAATAATGGATTCTTAAAAACATCAAAAGACTAGACTGAAGAACGTTTGAGAACCATCTATACTGATGAGAAAAAAGATGGACTGATCATTGTCCCGACTGACATACTTTCAACATCACCCTCACAAGTTTAGTTTGATATCAGCCATCCCAAGGTGAGTGAGGGGAGGCAGGTAGTGAAAAAGGCAAGATTGGCATCTATACTAGGCACTTATGGCATACCATACGTATAGTATCTACAAGAATATTCCAGAAGTCCTCAAAATTCTGTGGAAAAGCATGAGGGTACATGAAGTTGACTTGCTTGTCCCACGTGGACAAGCAAATCATCCCGAAAGCCATGCAAAGAGCAGGAACTGGTGCTCCTCCCAAAAGAAAATCTTCTGAACGTGGAAGTCAATATCTTTTTCAGTGAGTTGGCATCAAGACGGATACAGTATTTGAAACAGAACTACTTAATCAACACAACAATCCAAAAGGCATGGGATGCCTTGGACATAACAGCATATCATGACAATAAATCCGGACTGCAAAGCAACAAAGGGCCACCGATTGGAACCTAAATGGACGATCAAACAATTCCCACAACTGTTCGCAGCACCAAAAGGCTGCTGGAGAAACCTCATGAAAATATATTATAAACGGTCAAGGATGACATTAAAGCCCAACAGGTGCAAAAGTATTTTTGTGGTGAAAGGCCAAGTCACAGACCAAAGGTTTCACATTGGCAAGCACCTGTCCCAACGGTTTCAGAAATGACAGTGAAGAGCTTGGGAAGATGGTACGACATAAAGCTCAAAGACAGCGAGTGGTTTTAGCAACTTAATAAAATGATACCGGCATGTAAATGGAGTGCATCAAAAAGACCTTGTTGCCAGGAAAAGTCAAGGTGTGGTGCTTTCAGTTTGGCATACTCTAATGACTCTTTGGCCTCTAACAGTGTCTGAGATCCCCTCCACCAATGTTGAAAAGTTTGAATGGGTATTAAACACAAAACTGCAAAAGTGGCTTGGAATCCCACATTATTATTACTTTGAAGTGCTGCCAAAAAGGCAATGACTAGCAAGCCCAAGGACCCCAATTGGGCAGCATGGTAGAGACAGATAGTATAAGGTCAGGCTAAGGTCCGACGCAGGTCAACGGGCACAGAAGAGCCCATCTGGGACAAGGAGGGTGTGGCATGGAAGGGGGTGTACCTGGGATGCTGGGTACACTTTTGAGCCCTTTCCAGACATTGTGGGCTTCAATCAGTGCAATATTGATGAAGCAGGTGCCCACCTGATGACCTCAATGACATACCTCCTCTTCGCAAATTAATACTGAGTGCTAATGTCAAGAGTTTCTTAGTAAAGGGATTGAAACATCTCATCCTACTCACTTTACTACTGCTGTTTGGTTAGAAGGCAGCATGCTTTTCTATCAAGACCCATCCAGTAGCTGATAAAAAGAAATGAATCTTATTTAGCAAATACATGGTTCAGGTTTTCCAGCCAACATACCTTCAAGTGAAAAAGCTTACAGACCTTACAGACCCATGTCTGTTGTAAACAGCTTCTACTTGCTATGTACATTTCAGTAACAAGTATAGCAACTTCGTTCCGACAGATGTACAAAACAATCTTTTACAAACAAAGGTTGACATTTCATTTCATAAACAAAAATATTTCTGAACTCACAATTATCATCATTCATTCTGACTGTATCATTTTGTCACAAGCAAAAACCCTGTTTATACATACTTGAGTATGTGCAGATGTTTGGCGGTATACTGAGGGAGGAGTTCGTAGATGACATCTAGTCCTTGGTTTTCTCCTATCAGGTTTGCTGTGGAAGCTGTAAAAGAATAAAATGCATTGAAATAAATTATAACAATAAAAACAACAGTTGGAACACACTCAAAGGACACATTTTCAATCATCTGATTTTTACTGTTGATGCTGAAGTCCTGCTATATTAGACTCCTTGACTTATAGTGGGGACTTAAATCAAGCCCTCTCTCTCCTCTCTTTTGTCTGGGTGCATACGTGTGATAATACCTGTTGAAGAAAAGACTTGGATGACGCATAGACAGGCTGCAGTTCTTCTGCCATGTTTCGCATTCAGTTTGAGCAAATTCAAAGTCAGCAACACAGCTCCCAGCTTTTCAGCCCTTGTGCCTATCTGCCGATCTGCAGAAATGCAATTTCAAGGAAGCATTTATGAAGTTATTTACAACAACATGGTGCTTTCATCCCTATATCTGTGCTAGCGTACCAAAGCACACAAACTCTATATAGTCAGAACATTATACACATGGGCCAGCATGACCACAGAGGAAGAGGAAAGACAGGAGGAGGAAAGACACTCAAAACTTGCAATCATCCCATCCAAAATGTACCATAAACAAAGGAAAACAACAAGAAAAAAAAAGAGAGCAAAACAGATGCAAAGAAAAACACAGTTTTTTTGCATCAACATTGCACAGTTTTTGCCCTAATCACATGCAGGCGCAAAAACACCCAGAAAACATTAACTGATGTGTTTGTGGGTGTGTACGCGTGTGAGTGTATATATGTATGTATATATATCCACTTGTAGGGGTTAAATAGAGAGGGAGATTGACAGATGGGTTGAAACAGCATCGGCAGCAATGTGGGCACTAAACCAATTTGTCACGGCGATGAGGGAGCTGAGCTCTCAATTTTCCGCTCAATCTATCTCCCGGCTCTCAGCTATGGTCATGAACTTTGGGTCATGACTGAAAAAATAAGGCTGCCGATACAAGCCGAAGGAAAGAGTATTCTTCACTGGGTGGCCTGGCTTTCTCTAAAGAATAGGATGAGAAGTTTGGCCATCCAGGAGGAGCTTGGAGTACAGCCACTGCTGTTCTGCAATGAGAGGAACTAGTTGAGGTAGCTCGGGTATCTTGTTAGGATGTCTCCTGGATGCTTCTCTGGGGAGGTGTTTCAGGCATGCCAAATGGGCAGACGCAGGACACGCTGGAGAGACTATGACTATGAGACTATAAAGCTTGGCGTTCCCCCGGAAATGATGGTGGACGTGGCGGGAGAGAGGGAGGCTTGGGTTTCCCTGTTAAGGACCCTGCAACTCAGACCCGGATAAGCGGTAGACGACGAGGCACGAGGTGGTTTGACACTTGATACTAAGGCGCTCCCACTGGAAGCACTGAAGAATAGTTTTTGAAGCAGTTCATTCGGAAAGTTTTTCTACCATCCAAACATGAGATGACGTTCAGTTCTCTTAGAGTTCGTATTACAAACAAATTATTTGCCGCAGACAAGTTCCCTGTGCACCACTTGAAGATGCGAGAGAAGATCACTGCACATTTACTGCAGAAAGAATATAGTCTGAAAACTTTGTTTCACTGTTTACATCATAACACTTATACTGGCTTTTTTCTACTGTTGATCTGTTTGGAAAAAGGACGAACCTTCATAATTGTACTTACATTTAGTCAATTTATAATCTCAGAGTAGAGATGATTTCTTGTGTTGCCTTGAGTTCTTTTTTTTTTACGTTCCTTTCAGCTGTTTTTGATCTTTGATGTACACATAATATACACACAGGCAGTAAAGTATTTGAATAGGAAGTACACACGTGTGAATTTTTAAAAGATCAACCTGTTAATTTGTTATATTAAGCCATTCATTGTGTAGATAAACAGTAATAACACAGAATTTGAAATACATAGATTCCTTCATTCTTCTTAGTAATACCATAAGTATCAATTTATAATTAATTTATTCTTACCTTTGTGTCCAACTTTTGCCAGCATCTTTAGCAGTGGCACCAAAATAGAGTAGTTTGGACTGCAATCACGGGCAGCATTGACAAATGCGTTCAGCAAGTACTCAATAGTATCTTTGATAATTAGTCCATGGATACGGTGAGCTGAACCTTGAGAGACAAAAAGAGAGAATTAACTTACCACCAGTGTCTCTTCTAGATAGAATTTTAAACAGATAGACATGAATAAATCTGTTTACATATAAAAAAAAATAATAACCTCCACTTCATTCTTGTACTGCTGGATCTTGTTTTGTTTAGTTTTGTTTATATTTTTCTTACTTTTTTTTTTAAACTTTACTTTGGACAAAACCATCTCCCACATGAAGCCACTTGAAGAGTTGGGGATTAAATAGAGTGTGTCCCAGAGGGGAAGTGTGAAGAGGAGTCATAAGTAACATGGATGGAACTGGTTGGTGGGGATATGATGCATGCAATAAGCTTAAGTGTTTCTCAAATAACAGACACAAGATGAGGGCTTGTAAATCCTGAATGCTTATTTTAGACAGTGAAGTGGTCCATGGATGCTCCACTAGGATTTACCAAAGTATGCCCAATAGCAATGCCCCCATCTGCTGTGCCCTGTCATTCCCAACTCAATGTCCTTTGTCTTTGCTTGACTTGACTTTAAATCATTCTGAAATTGTATCACATGTCATCGAAATGTCCTTCACAAGACTCAAAGCAAAGCGTCCTCTCTTTATCTGTGCACAGTTATAAACTAGCAGCCGTATTTAGTTGGGCCCTTCTGATAAAAAAGGACAATGAAATCTCCCCTGTGAATAATCTGATCAAAGAACATGTCACTCAGGTCGGCTGTCTCTTTAGTAAACTAACGGTTGGTGTAGCTACAACCAAAGTTCTAGATTGCTGTCTAAATGTCTCATATTTTTCAATCATATTAATGTTATTTTCTTGTCCTCCACTGTTTTTTACATGGGCACAATGTATCATTGTCATAATTAATATAACAGCTAATCATCATTTAATTTAGCTTACCAGTAGCCAGAAGGTCATCGAGCTTATGAAGGATATGCAAGGTGCTCTCAACATCTGCGTTCTGTGAAACAAAAACCGGCAAACATAGAATATAATTAATACTACAACACTAATTATAGTTTGTGACATTTCCATGTGGGATTTTTCTTCACTGCGCATCTAGCTGAAAAATCTTGCTGTTTGACAGAAAATCTATAGTAAGATTATTGCACTCATATTGCTCTGAAAAGGACAAAATTATTTTTCAGTTTTTAGTAAAGTAAAATTTATCCATTAACAGCAATGCAACTCTTTTCTTAAACAACAGATTTATAAACTAAAGCACTGTGTTATACTGTGGATCCCTACCTGCACAGCGGACAGCAGGACGTCTAAGCCAATAGAGCTCAGGGGTGCTGCTACACTCGGTCGACTTTGCTCCGTGCTAGCCATTGAGTCGGTGTTATTGAAAAAAGAAAAGTAAACATAAAAAAAGAAAAGTATACAAATACAAAATAAAAAGGGTAGAAGTGTGCAAAAAAAAAACAGATCCCACGTTGGAGTGGCAGAACAATGCAATCAAAAATACATTTTCACCAAAATACATACGGAGTTACACACAATAACCTACACCATCTGTCCCTCTCATTTTCTCTCACACACTGGCTGCCTCGCTGTGACAGAGCGTAGTGACACAGGGACTCCCCCCAATTTATCTTGCCTGGGAATACCACTGGGCCATGTGTTGTTTGTGTGTATGCACGTTTTTGCACCCGTGTTTTACATTTATGTGTAATTACTGAATGTACTATGCATTGTTTTCATAGCATATCCTCAAACACAATGTCTGTATGAATGCAAAGGTAATTCCAGAATGCTAAAAAATATGACAGAAGTTTAACTGTGTGGGTGGACACGTGTATTTTCCATGGGTAACCTTATACCTCTGGGATAAAGTACTCCAGCAAGCATTTGTGCTCTGGTGTTGAGAAGGCTGCCACTATAAAAAGGCCTTCACAAGGCCAGCCTGGCAGCTGCAGGATTCAAACTAAATCCACTTGCTACTTTAGTCACTGGCTGATATAAACCCAAAAAGTTACCATGTCAGTTTCCCAATTAGGATTGAAAAGGCTACTCAAGGCTACTTTCTAACTGATGCATTGTTATGAAAAACTTTTTTCATCAGCAGATCTTATGCTTTTGTTTGAATGACAATAAAAAATCACTTGTTAGTTACTATGAAAATAAACATCAGTGCAAAATATTAAAATTGCAAAATAAGCAACTATTTGGGGAAAAACAAAACAATGATGGTTGCACTAGTTTCAAGAGCTTTGACTTGGTTGTAGCATAATGAAACTAAAGTTAATCGATTAATTTGCACACACAAAAAATTAAACAAATAAATAAAAATGCATGTCTCAAATTCAGTCAGATGCTTACAGCAGATGATTCCCATTGATTTCTGTGCCAGCTGTAAGCTAACCAATAACACATAAAACCCAGAGCACAAAGTCACTTGGGAAAAGTGGAAAGCATGAGACACAGATGATTTTGCAACTCTGCGTTCAACTCCAATTTACAATTGCTGGCTTGTGTATAAAACTTGTTTTTCGCAAGATGTCATGGGAAATCATGAGAATTTTACTTGAACTGAACTGAATTAACATCATGATTTAGAACATTTTCTTAAACGTATTTAGTTTTAAGTACTTAAAAAAAAAGTCTTAGTGTGATTTGAGGAGTAAAAGCACTCCTAGCTAAACGTGTCCTTAATGGATAATGCTGTGAATGACATAAAAGCTAGCCAATACTTTTTTTTTTTTTTTTTTGGAAAAACCTACCAACTGTTATTATTATTTCGTGATAATTATTAAGGTATTTATGGCCTCAAACTTTGGAGTCTGTTCCACACACTTTTTATTGTACTCGGTTACTCGCTGAGGATTAAACGTTAAAATAAGTTTATACGTGCACTGATATTTGTCCAAACTCGGAATCCGTAGTTCGTATGAATGACGTCACAGGAAAGTAGGCGGATGTGAAGATAGCTTCAAACCTCGAAGCGCGGTTTAGATTTACGGTAAAACACAAACACACAAGACTTGGTGAGTATACAGGTTTATTTTTGTTGGTTTGTTACCAATCACGTGGAGGCAACAAGTATTCTTCACTCTTACGGCCAGTGTTATGGTGGGAAAATAAATGTAAGTGCAACCTCAGCCTCAGTTGGAAAGCTGTTTGTTGGCTTTACTTCATCAGCTCGCAACGATGTTAACGGGCTACTTTTGTTTACCTGCATCTGTAGTTGCCCTCGTCACTGCCTCTTAGTGTATCCTTTCTTCGAAGTCGCGTACCACATGCACTTCAGTTCCGCCTTTGTAGCATATTTAATGAAATATGTGACGTAGCGAAGTCGCGCTTGGTCCGTTGAGTAGGTTGTTGTTGCAAATTCCCAGAGAGAAAACTGGCCCCTCCCCGTTTCCACGTTTGTCCTTCATAACAACAACAACAGCAACGACGATATTAAATACCGATAATAAGGGTAAATAACATACGGACGACTACAAATGAATCACCTACAAGTAATATTAGTTCAGAAATACGCTCTGCTAAGTTGTTTTCTAAGGTTATTCGCAACGACTAAACGATTCATGTGGAAACACCGTTTGCCTCCGTTAGTTCACGCTGTTCAGACCAGAAACGCTGCAATAACATGGCACGTGTCCACTTTGACCGCAATGAGAAATCATTAATAATAAAATAGAAAAGTATTCAATTAACGTTGTATGTTTGCACCAAGATTGATCAGATGTAAAGCATCCTCTAAATAAAATCTAACGTAACTATACTGGACAAATATTATTTACCTATGGCTGCTGAAGACGAAGTTGGATGTGGAGTTCGTCTTCGCCTTTTTGACAAAGCTTCCAATAGTCCCTTCTCCAAAGCTTTAGTAATCGTTTCCCAACGCCACCAGTGGGTGTCACCAACGTACCAAGAAGTGGAGAACCGTGCGAGCGCCAGCTGCGGAGTTGACGTGACGCCGCACAATTCCACAGTCAAATCACTTTTTGTTCATTTGCACGTCAACGTGAAAATGGGCGTACTCTGCGTACTACTGTGCCCTCCGCACATGTAGCAGAGAGCACCTTTACATTTCATCAACTGGAAGGCGAAAACTGCCAGAGGAAACACTTGAAAGTTTTACCGCAAAAGAACCCGCGTGCCTGTTTTGTTCATAATGCGCCTCTCTTTAAGGAAAATGACTGAGCTCACGGACTTCAGTAATCACATCTGTGACCACATATCTTCTGTAAAACGCATGCTGGACCTGTCAGTTGCAGGTGAGGCACAGAGTCCACACACAAACAATTAAGACTCATTCTCAATTGTTTCATCATAAACCTAGGGTCAGGTTTTAATGGCATTGTTTTAAGTTAAATAGCCATAGCACTGTTGCAAATTAAAAGAATACGTTTTGTCAAGTAAGCTCTGATAAGGCTGCTGTTGAGGGTGAGATTAAGAATTGGAATCCCCTTTTATCAAAATCTTGATGATCCTTAACACGATAAACGGTGATTGGTTAAATAGAAATTTGTTTCCATTTTTTTTCTCTGCACTCAAGAATTGAGTCCAAATAAAATGAAGAAACTGCGTGAAGAACTGGATTCACTTGACAGACTCATGGAGGACACAGAACATTTTGTTTGCCAACAGAAAGAGCAGCTAAGACATCTTAAGGTAAATAGAAATATCTGTGTGTGCATATATGTATGTAGGTTTTTTTCATGGAGATATATAAATTAGCGTGTATAAATTGACATATTCATCAAAGAAAGGGATAATAACTGATAATCGGAAAAGAAAAGAATTGTTTAGGTATTTTTAAAAGTTAATCATAGGATGGATGATAGTTTGTTTCTGAAGAACTTCTGACCTATTTGTGCACCAGTAGTTTGTGACTTCAAAGCAATGTAATTCCTGCATTTATTCTGAAAGTAAATATTAGTGATACTTTATTTGCTTTACAAATCCATTTACAGTGCGCCCCTAGATTTGCTGCTGACTTCAGATAAACCTGTGACTGTATTTTATCTTTTTTTTTTCTGTTTCAGCTGCTAGATGATGCATTCCGGCAGAATCTAGAGGATCTGCAGCATATGAAGGACAACATACCTGCACACCTTCCCACTAAGAAAGTAGTACCAAGGTGAGGCTAACTGCATATTTTTTCAATTTAATAGCGACAGGCTAAACAGCACAGTGCTGTTAAAATAATGCCCTCAAGGTTATGGTCCCATAATGTGTTCTAACACCACTGTTAGGCTGCCAGAGGGGCAAATACTTGCACGTATTTAAGAAAAGTTAGAACAACTTGGTAGCAGCGACAATCAAGGCTTGATCGACCTTTATCGCTGCAGATCAGCTTGACATTTTTAACCCTTTTCTTTTTGCATTAGTGTGAAATGTACATTATATTTGCACTTACCTGTTGTTAAACCACTGGCCGTTCGCCTCTCTGATTTGTGAACAACCAATACATGCCTCTGTTTCTTGTTGTGTAAACTATCAGTAAGGACGAACCTGCTGATTCCCAGAAGGGCGCAGCTGGCATTCAGCCAGCTGAACCAGAGAACACCAAAAAGACCTGCAAAACCTTTGTCAAAGAGATGGATTTAATAACTGCCTCAGAGTTTGAGAGCATCCCTCAGTGAGTATCATCTACTTTGCCTGTTCTCCTCCTGCACTCGGAGTTGCATGAAGGCTGGAGCATGTCCAAGCAATGTTAGGAATACCCTTTTTGATTAAAGGTCCAGTCTGTAAAATTTGGTTTGATTTATGGCTTTATTATTGATAAAAATCTACATAGAGTAAAAAGGGTCTTGCTCCTAGTTAGCTGCTATCTTGGTCCGCCATTTGTTAAGGAAGTTGGCCTGACAGTGGCCTAAATACAAAACGTGCTGTCAAATGGGCTTCCTTAAAATAAATTACACACTGGACCTTAAAATACCTTCTCAATGATCATCGCCACCTCCTGGAGGGAGAAGAGAATTTGTATAGGACATTTTCTGTGTGTTTTTTTAATGATTTATCTAGTTTGGGGGCACTAATGGGACTCTGTGGGTGGGTCAGGTGAGCGACAGCATCCTCAGAGTTGTCAAGTGGAAGCATTTATAAACCTTTGTCTGATACTTCCAAATTCTTTTTGGGAAAATCTGTATTCACATAAGAATTATAACTTGTGCTTGTGTCATTACAATGTTTTTGTTTTGTTTTACTTTGTTCATAAAGCTTTTTTTTTTTATCCTCATAGGTACATGAGAGGACGTTTGACGCAAGATCAACTCAACATTGTGGTGCAAAGTATTAATACAGCTATTAAAGCCAAGTACAAAATTCTACATCAGCCTGTCAAGTCACTCAACAATCATTCACGGAAGCTGCACCAACGGTTTAAGGAGCAAGAGACCAAGGATACAAAAGGTACTGAAAACCTGGCTCATTTAGACTATTTAAAAAAAAGAAAAAAAATGAAATGTATAACTAAAGCTGAGTATTTGTACTTATGTTTATGTTATCAAAATTGTATGTTTGTTTTGTATGTAGCCTGGAACACGAGACATCAGATAGGAACTTCCTGCTTTTCTACAGAAAATAAAGTTTAAAACCCAGAGGCATTATTTAAAAAAAAAAGAAGGAAGCACCAAATGATTGAATCAGTGTCACAGCTAATGACAATCCATAATGAAAGTCTTGGTTGAAATGCAGAGCGGGACACGTGCAGTCAATCTCTCTGGTGTTAAACTCAAGTGTTTGTTTTTAGGTCACTACTTCATAGTGGAGGATGACGTTCGAGAAATGGCTCAGATGAAAGTGGACAAACGATTCCAAGGGATTCTGAACATGTTGCGGCACTGCCAACGTTTCCGGGAGGTCCGTGGTGGGGGGATCACCCGTTACCTGCTGTTGTAAGATAGACACAACATAAATAAAAGGATCACCTCTAACTTCCTTAAAAAAAAAATGTTAGTGTAGTGTAGTGGTTTTAATTTGTTTGACAAATGTTAATTAGTCAGTAGTTTATTTGTTGTTCTTTTAGTTATGCAACCATATCTTCACTGTCTAAATATGTTGGATCATTTTATCCATCCTGAATTTAAAACATCGCAGATATATAATTTGTCAATTTCATTTAACTCTGCAGGCGTAGCGCTATCTTACTGTCCTTCTGATGGCTGCCTGTCATATTGTGTTATAATGTATTATTGCAATGACTGGGATATAAACATGTGGCTGATAAAGCTAGAGGGGCAATTTGTTTTTTCATTAATATTAAATAAAAAATAATAATAATAATGGGGGAAAAAATCTATTTGAAGCTCTATTTGTGTTATTTCTGGGGCCTAGAGTCACATCACATGCCCTGTCTGTCTGTGGACATCCTCTATACTTTTTCAATCATGATTAATCAATCTCCTTTGTGAAATGGGGCCTAGTTGACAGCAAATAACATCAGTTCTCGACAGGATGTCACACTTGAATGAATGAGGAGCCTTTCAATAATAATATAGGAGTCACTAAAGTATTTCTGTCCAATACCACAAAACTTCACTGATCTCAGGATTGTTTTGCATAATACCTAATAATCATTACAAAGAGAAACAAAAAAGAAAATCATTTCTATAACATTTTTATTTTTAGACGAGAAGCTTTAACAGAACATCTTTTTCTATATAGAGAGATTTGTGGAGATGATTAAATCTGAGAATGCATGCATGATTCTTGTACATATTCTAAATTCATATGTTCTGGGTTCTAGCAGTTACTAAATGATATAAACTTCAAAGTAGTATTTAACACAAACAGTATTTCTGCAGTATAAATTAAATGCAAGTTTAATTGTTTTTAATAAGCAGCCAATTTTACAATGTGAGTAAAAATTTTCATTCGGGGTCATAGAATATGACAGTTTCCAATATCCCATCTGTCTACCACTGGGCAATAAACTAGGTACAGACAAAGTAAATAGAAAATAAACATGTACATGGCCCCACATTCTCTCGTTTCCTTTTCTTTTTGTTTTCCTTATCGGCCAGTTGCTCTCCCAGTTTTTGGAATGTTTAGAATTTGAATTCAAACATATGAAACATTTTAGTTGGTTTGAGCTAGTTTGCTGCCAGTGAAATCTGATTTGCAAACTGAACTACACAGCAATTCACAGTTTCTCACTGCAGAGGTTGTTGGTGTGCGGTCCAGTTCGAGCCTGAGCTGTGGTGCTGTTGTTGTTGTTGTTGTTGCTCCTGCTGCAGTTCTCCTTTACTTTGGAAGATATCTTGCTCTCCTTGCCTTGCTCCTCCTTCATGAACAGGTCTACCAACAGAATCTTCTCTTTGTGGATCTGCAAACTAATGTCTTTAGGGATGTCTGGGATTAGCCAGTCTACTATGTCACTCATCAGCATGACAACGTTCTGCAGAGGTAGACAGAAAACAAACATATCCAATGAGTAACAATGTCTAATCTGTCAATAGATTAATCAGTAATTCAATCAATAGAGAAAGTTAAAATGCAGTCCACAATTAATTGCAGGAATTTCTAAATGGTACCAAAGTCTTCATAGGACAATATTTACTGGCTGTACCCACTTTAAGTAAAAAATAAAATAAAATATCATGTTACAATTATTCAATTTGATTGGTCTTATTTATTTTAGATAATAGTGGAGCCTCATATTTCAACCACAGCACAACACTGTTGTGCTTTTTTGTAATTAATATGGTGGTTTCTTGTTTGTAAAAGAGAACAACATTTTGGGGTTTTTTTCAAGAAAATTGCCTGAGTGCACAACAAATTTCCACGACAAAAAACATGGTCAAATTACAAATATTCTGCGACTGACGTCATACCTGGAAAACAATAACAAAGGCAAGGCGAACGGCAAGCACAGTCCAGAACTCTTTGGAGATTTCATATGGTGTGGCGGACCAAGGAGATTCTCTGTAGTCCTTATATCTTCAGAGACAGGTGAATACTTGACTTTAGTTCTCATTTATTATGACATAACTGGAGATCCCTTAACATATCCTAGATTAATTGCATCATATGAAGAACATTAAAAAAAACAAAAAAAACAACAACAACTGAGCAGCAGTCTGAAAAATACAATGATTGTAAGTTTAGGATACAAATTAAGAATTAGAATCTGTGTGTATTGAACAACATGTTTATGGTAAAATAAGAAATTAAGGTATGAAAACAGCTTTATTTTATGTTGGTTTACCTATTGTTTTACGGGTTGCATTATGCCTACTCTTGGTGACAATCATATTATTACTTTTGTGGTTTAATTGCCAGCTTTAAATGACCTTTAACTTGGAGCATTGACAGACTTCAAAAAGATGGAGGAGAATCTCTACTGATGAAAAACATTTCAATATTAGACGGCGGTGAATGGTTCTCTTAATTGGGTAAAGTTTGTCCCAAGAATTTCTAGAAGTGTTTTTTATTTTAAATTTGACAGTAAATCAAAAAGTATTTCTTCCTCACCTACAGATTTCAACAGGGTAACCAAGGTGCATTGGATCCACGGGTTCCTTACCCCTCTGGAAATGGCTTACATTAAAATGGGACAGCGTATGGTTGACAAATCCGTGCATGGAGCCATTTGGGCTATACATGTATTGGTAGACCATCCGAGGGATGAAGTCTGAAGTGAAGGAGATGACAAATGCCTGTAGGTCGCCAGGTGAGGTATGTAGTAGGGTGGAAATGTAGAGGTTAGAGACAGAAAAGTGAATGAGATGGGCGTGAAAAAGGTTTCCATTTTCTATACATAGGCAGGACAGTGCGACATGACAAGTCTCAGTAATAATTATAATTTGCCCAAGTTGAAAAAATAAGTATCAAACTACAACAACACTGTAACTAATGAATAACTGAATCAGATTTAAATGTCTCATGGATTTCTTATAAACAATACAATCCACCTGTCAGCCTACATGTATCACCTTTAATTGACTTACATTAATGATGACAGCCACTTTTGCTACACCTCGTAGTATGTTGTACCATATACCTGTAAACATATTAGTAATTGGTTTCCTATTTATTATACAATACATCAAAAGGGGTAGTGCATTTGTTACGCCAAGCGCTTTTTAGAAAAAGCTATTAAAAACTCACCAATGTCTTTGGCTCTGGCTGCCACTGGTCTGCGCAACTCAGCCACAAACTTTTTGGCATCAAGTCGTATTTCTATAATGTTGTTTAGCAGAGCAAAGAGAGGAGCCAGGGGGAAGGATGCCACAAACAAAGTCACAAAGCCAAACTGGATGACTGGAAATAGAACGGCACAAAGGAACAGGAAGAAAAGATATCAGCTTATTATCTACATTTACCACACTATATACTACTTAGACTTAGACAGCACTTAAGTATTCTTCGTAACATTTGTTTACATGCACAAGGATCAGGGAAAGTGTATTTCCAATGGACTACTTGCCAGGTTCTCTTTTCACCATTCACCAGGATAAACTGCTTTATTAATTGGAGCAAATGTATGCTTTGCACCAGGCTTTATTGTACTTATGTACTAGTGTTGTACATTTTCATTGAAAGGATTATACAAAAACACAATGATTATTTTATTTTGTTTACAGTTTTGTGTGTTAGTTAAGTGTGTGATGCTTACTCATCTCCATGTATTCTGGTGTCAGACCAGCAAAAGGTTCCAGGAAGTGGTCAGTTTCATATCTCTGAAGCTTTTTCTGCCTCTCCTCCTCTTGAAAAGCCCCTTGCTTTGACTGAATGTAGCGAATTAGCTTCTTCAGCTTTCTGAGAAACGCATGCACCCACGCACGCACACGCACACACAGACACACACAGGTTTGAAATAATTTTTGCTATGTTGGTATTGCTCGTAGTAAATTATTGACAGTATTGGGCATTATACAATTAAAGGAATGAAGACATAAAAGTTTGTTCTTAAATTGAACAAAACCCCAAAAAACAGATGATTGTGTGTTTGTGACATACTTGTGTACATCATACTTACGGTATTCCGATCTCAAAAAGGTTGTTCTGAATAAGCTGCTTTCCCAACATAGTGATACTCAACTGGATACAAAGCTCCATCAGACAGCCTCCATGAGCACACTGTAAAAGAAAAAAAACAAAAAAAAAATAGCAGACAGCTAAGATAGGCTCCAGCAGACCCCCGTGACCCTGAGTGCAGGACCAAGCGGGTATAGAAGATGAATGAATGAATGAAAAAAAATAGCCCACCACAGCGAAAGGAAATTAAAGAGGTTCCGAAAAAGCAAATCAGAACTTTTTGTGTCCCAGCTTCAGCTGACCCACTACTTATATTGCAATTGGCTGATCTGCATGTCTATATCACTGTGTGGCCAGAACAACAATAATATTTGTATGCTGAAATGTGCATATTTTCTAATTAATTTCATGGTTATAGTAATACAGGGCAAGCACCTTACAGAGTCAGTTATACAAGTCTTGTTCACCACGTAGATATGAACCTCACCTCTTCCATTCTGTATGATTCAAACACATACAGGTAGCTGCCCGGTCTTCCTACTAGTCTACGGAGAAAAATTAAACAGTGGGTTAAAGGCAGACATCACTTGGAAGGGATTCCTTGTTCGCAATTATTATTAAGTATTAAATTAAAAAGAGTGGCTGACTATGATGTCATGGTAAAAGTTCACAGTAGATATCAAGGTTACTTACCGGCCCCGGAAGAAAGCAATGTAGATGATTGGACTGAAAGCATTGACAAACTTGAGGATAAATGTCTTGAAGATGAGCCGCTCCTCAAAACTTTTGTCTGTTTTAGGCACTTCTGAAATAGACAGAAACTCTAATTTGCTTCTTTTTGTCGTTGCATTACTCATTGACATGAGTAAAGCTCATGAAGCTTTAATTCAGAAAAAACTTCATAAGCCGAAACACTAAAACGCTTTGTGTACGTACAAATAAAATCCAGGTATTAGAATTAAAGTCTGAATGCTTGACGAAGATAATTTGTCCTAGCATGTTATACCTTATATATGGACAAAGGAATGTATTGTTTAGTGCTGTATTCTGTTCCCACTGAGAGATAAAGTGTAGCTATACATAATGGCGCATGATTGATGACCTTATCAAACCACTTTTAATTTGTGAAATGCTTCTAATAGGGTGTCACAATAAAGTACCGCTACAGGAGGAGCAAAAATGCTAAAAACAAGATCAAAACGGTTATTGCTGTATATGCTTATACCTGTTAATAAGTTTGTCAAGGATCGGGGATCTGGATCTACCTGTTGAGCCTGTTTAAGTGTGTTGGCAATTGATTTGTTATGCCTGCGAAGACCGGAAGGGGGAGCTCGTGCTCACGATGCTTCATTGTCAATGAAGCTGCTAAAGAAGAAGCATTTCGCCCTTCTAGGTAAGTAACGGAAAATGAGCCCTCCTGGTCGCTTGAGTGTGTTAGCGTGTGTAATATGGACATGTTTACTGTGGTTGTGTATGTTAAGTGGAGTATTTTACGTCTTGTTTCATGGCTCAAGCAGTCAAAGTGAGCTAACTAGCGCCCACAGGCGGCATGGAGCGGTGCCGCGTTTGGCGTGTGTGTTGATACGGTTTAATGGTTTATAGCCTGAGAACCTTTTTGAGAGAAAACTAAGAACACTCTCCTGTTTCCTGTTTTTGGTTTTATTTGGAAAATGCTTATGTTTGTATTTTGTCATATTTGTTTAAAGTATTATTTGGTATACTTATACATACTTTAAAAAAAAAAAAAACATTCTCAATGAAGCTGCTAAAGAAGAAGCATCGTGTCTGAGCACCTTTATTGACATTTCCCCCCTTCAAGGGTGCAACATTAACACAAGCCCCCATGAAAAACTTACCAAGAACGGTGAGCCATCGTGCCACAGCACCATAAACTTCATCCAATATTAGGATGACCACCAGGTTAATAATGGCTGCAGTGGTTTTAACTGTGAGTTGAACATGACTCCGTGTGACAGGGTTTGAGCTCATATGAAGAGCTGCTTTCGTGGAGATGCGGTAGAGGATCACACCAAACACAATGGCAAATGTGACACCAATCTGTTGAATTGCAGAGAGAAAGAAAGTGTAACTGAAGATAATACAAAGAAATGTATGTGAATGATTAGGTCTCTCTCACCATTAATAGCATCATAACAATGTTGGTCATGTAGGCAGGGAGGCGGTCTTGAAATGTGAGCTTCTCTACCTGAAAACATAAAAATCACTGTTTTTCATCCATTTATCAATTTTGTATTACCCTTCACCCTATTACCTATTATCCCAGCTGTCTGCCTGGGGTAGTCCGGCTGCGCACTGGACAATTTGCCCATTTATCACAGGCCCACATCCCAGTTCAGTTCAGTTTTTGACCGTCAGAGGAAGCCGGAGAACCCGAGGAGAGCCCACACAGACGCAGACAGACACACACAACATGCAAACTCCACACAGAAAAGCCCCAGGACCCAGATCAGACCTGTGTCCTTCTTGCTAGTGTAGGGTGCACTGCACCCTATTATTTTTGGCTTCTCACAAATTAATGGGACATTTAAAAAAAAAAGAGAAAAAAAGACTTACTTCAAATCAAAAGAATTGATCTTGACTGGCCTTTATCTTGCTATAGCGAAAGCTAAATTGTTTCGTGTCTAGGCTAACTTCAGCTAGATAACGGCAAAATCAAGGTTTAATCCCAAAATCTTAGTCGTTGGTCATCACAGTATAACAGCTAATCCAGCCAAGGTTTGACATGGTGCGTGCTTTACAAAAAATACAAAAAAAAAAAACTGACATGTAAGTTCACAACAAACCTTGTTACGAGATGTAGGCCGTTTGCGCAAAGACTTCTGCATGACTCGGAATTCATATTCAGCCATGGGGTGATCCTGTCATTGTAGAATAAACAGATGATGGTCAATCAGAGAGTTGGTTTCAATACCCTGATTGCACAAATTACAGAGTGCATATGAGATTTGCTAGAAACTTTTTCCAGTGTCCTTACTGGGTCAGAGAAAGAACATTGTTGTAGTTGCCTAAAACACTCAGTCTTTGTATTTATACTCACCAATGATATGATTGTTCTTCAAATGTACTTAAATATGTTTGAAAAGAAAGAACGATGACAGCTCAGAATTAAGAAATGTTAAGTATGTTAAGAGGGAACAAAGTATTATGCACAAAGGTCGTGTGGAGTGTAGGTACTATATGGAACCTGGGGTGGGATCACTTTGTTTTCTTTGATTGTGCCTTTAGGTGTGATTTAGCGCTTTACGAGTAAAAGTCGATTGTTGATATCCAACATTTTAACTCCAACTGTTCCTACTACAGCATGAGTGTTATATCATGCAGGCGTCGCCCTCATCTGAATTCTCTATAATATATCAAGTTTCCAATTTACATTGTAGTTCTATTCCAATTTACACCCCAAGATCCATTGTGACTGTAGGTGCGAATGGCAAAAACAAAACCAGTGATAATAGTAATGAATAAATAAATAAATAACTTGCCCTCTAACTTCAGTTTGAGTCCCAACAACCATTAGAACATAAAAGACAAACAACTTGAGGACAAAGAACGCATTCAAAGTAATACTGACACTGACAGAAAGAGGTGTTGTGTGTGTTGTCTTATGAAAGAGAGGTGGCAGGAGAAAAGCTACAAGCCAAAAGAGGGGAAGTTATATAGTGAAAGAAAACCATCCAAACCTTCAGAGCTTCCTGTGAAAAACAAAATTAAGAAAGAACGGGAGAGATGAGAATGAGGAAGGTAACTTAACTGTGACAAAAATAAAATCAATAAAAAAACACAGTTTTATAAACATGATTTTTATTTTTCTTATTAAGTTAAAAACACAGGAAAATAAATATTTTTCACTTAAACTGAACTCCTCCTTAGTAACCTTAACGTTGAGTTAACCTCTGCTCTTTCAATGGCAATAGAAATTTGTCAAAGGTCAATGCACCTCCAATGTTGTCCAGAACAAGCAAGATTGCCTTTAATGATTCAGTGTGTCAGATTACAGTCTTACAGTAGATCAATAATAAGAAAGCGTACTGCAAATAAAGTTATTTTTACTGATTTTATTCAACTGAAAACATACAAATTCATTTCCTCTTGTATCGCATGCCTCTACATCTCAGTAAATGTTATGGGACCATGAGAAATTTGTCAAGACCATATACCACACACTGAGGTCCTCCAGAGAACAAGCTGTTGAAGCATAGAGACCACTACCATTCACTATGAGTCAAAATGGCAAATGAGTAATGACATTAGAATGCCCGCCAGTCGCCTCCCTCAATAGACTCTATGGCTGACTCACTTTGAGAATCTCTGTACAAGAGGCCCAACAAGGAATTGAAGGACCAACTGAAGACCTCTCTCAAAAAACAAGCCAACCTTCCCTGAAGATGGAACTCAATCAACAAAGTGAGGAGAACTGGCAGAAGAGACAAAATTTGAAACAACGCTTGAGGCCGAAAGGAAGCTGGCCCAGTCTGCACCTGCCCCATTGGGTCAGGCTTTCATTCACTCGCCCTGTCAAATTACATCAGAAGACTTCATCAGCCGCAAGGGACTTCAATGCCAGGGTCCCCTCTGGGTTTCTGCCTTGACCCAGTGGTTGCTGCGAAAGCCTAACCTGAGACCTGCTCAATATGTAAGATGCCCTGTGATAACTTTTAAGTTGCGTATGTTGTGCTATACAAATAAAGTTGAATGTAAGTGATTTAAGGTAGGATCAAGTTCCAGTCACAAGGCTGCAGACTTTTCAGACTGATTCCTGGAAAATTCTCAATACCCAATACTCATTGCATTAAGCTGAAGTTTGTCAAACTGTATACTGAAATCAATTTGAAAAATAAAAGAGGATCTAAGGAGATATGAAGTTTTTTGTCTTTGTAATTCTTCAAATTCAAATAAAGTATTAGTCAGCTTAGCCACATTAAGGTCCCTACTCACCTCTTCATCTTCAAAACCAGTCAGATCCCACTCATAGTTCAGTCTCATTTGCCTCCTTTTCCAATGTTCCATGAACATAGCAGCTTTAAATGTAACCAAAAGCAGAACAAAACAAAACAGTTAATGTGTGCACCCGTGTGCCTCTCCACCTGTCTATGTGTTTGAATGCTGTATGAGGTGCTAGGACCTCCCTGGCGTCATTGGCCTTCTTCATGGCATTCATCCACTGGCATAACAAAATGCAATGTATGTTAACGATAATCATTAAAAAATGTAATGGCCCAATATGTAACCATGATTAATTTCAAGGGTAGTAGCATAATAATTGACAGTATCCACAAGGATGAATTTCTTAGAAAGTAAACATTTACTGACCCCATAGTGCCATAAATATAGAGAAGAAGACAGTGGCAGGATTATCGAAAAGATGACTGGCTCTGGCAGTTCCACAAGCAGTGCTAAGTTTCCAGTAGCTGCACACCCTGTCACACAGAGGACACATGGTAATGTTGTTCTTTGGGTGGCAGATTTCCATACTGGGGGGAGAGAGAGAGAGAGAGAGAGAGAGAGAGAGAGAGAGAGAGAGAGAAATAAATTGTCAATTCACAAAAAAACAAGCCACACAAATTTATACGAACTACACTTTGAAACACTGTTAAAATGTGGCTGCATGTAATGATTGCGTTTGTATGTGTTCACCTTGGGATGTTGTCATCCACTGTTGCACATCCATATAAAAAGACAATGACTCCCACTAAGGAAGCAGGGATCAGCATCTGGGTGTAGAGACCCAACCAGGCAAAATAAAGGCCAATCTTCTCACCAAAGTACTTTCTGAAGAGCACAAAAATGTATACATTTTAAACAAGTACCGGGTCGAGGTATCATCTGACTTGCCTGGACAAATCCAGTCGTATATTTACACAAATAAAGTACTTTCGAACATGTAAATGATGCAATTTTATCAAGTTATCACTAAATGCATGCAAGTTTAATATATGTGATACTGCATTATTTTTAATGACCGGAATAAATGACAGAAATAGAAACAATGCCATCACCTGACAAGTCCAATGGGTTGGTACTTGTAGAAGACGCTATAGTTTGCCCATTCTTCATACAGGAGCTAAAAAAAGATAGTCATAAATTCACTGTTAAACCATTTCTCACATTAACCATTATGGAATACCGGGCAATTTCTTTTTTTTTAGTTTGCATTTGGAGAAACGTTTCATGTATTAGTTAAATCATGATTTTCAAATCTTTCTGTCATTGGGCTCTGCGCTCTCCTCATTTATATCTCCCTAGTATTAGAGAAAGACATGTTACTTATGTGCCCTTGAAATGATGAATCCTAATAGTTATAACAATTACAAAAAAACAACAAAAAACACTCACATCATGAAGAGGGTAAGCGGCAGTATATACACCACTACAAATCAGGCTGGTGATACCTGTCCACCAAAAATAAACATAGATTCTTGCAGTTAGCTTCTCACCAGAACAATGATACAGAATGAAGCAAAATCCAGTAGTGTGTGACAATTTTTCTGAAAAGGGGGGCTAACCCATTTTTTCTGGTCGAGAACTATGGCCTCAGACTTGGAGGTGCTGATTCTCGTCCGAGCTGCTTCACACTTGGCTGTAAACTGCCCTAAGACCTGGCTTGATGAGGCCAACATGACAACATCATCTTTCGGTAGGTTTTGTGCTTTACTGTCACCGTCATATTGCTCTGTCATTGTGAGGATGAACTTCACCATTTGGGGTGAGGTGTACTGTTTGGGAAACAAACCAATGGCTTCACATCTAAAGTGTTTTCAACCACGCTTCCCACAAAGCAGTGTTCCTATCACCTTTACCCTGGTTCATACTACCTGCTCACTCATCTTGTAGGCTATTGGAGAACCACTGCACAAACAGTCTATAAAATAGTAGATAACAGTGTATTTAAAACGCTAAACAAGAGTAAAGTGCTCAGTGTACCCCTTTAGGAGTGATGCTGTTGCAGACAAAGATCCAAACTTACCCATGCTGTATTTGGCTTTGCTTTTTGTCCTTTTAAGTATTTCAAAAACCTTAAAAGGTAAACAACAATAAATTGTAATTAATACAAAATGTTTTAAGAGACCATTCTAAGAAATGTATTGTTAAAGCTTTTATTCTTTAGTTGTATTTTCTGAAAGCCTTAATCGGAAAACTACATAGATGAAAGATTTTACTTATGTGTGTATGTACTTGTGTTCATTACAGTCCAGCACAGAAATGAGAAAGCTTCAGTTTATGATAATGTATTTTTTTAATTGATTATACCCATTTCATATTTGCCACTTCCATGTATATGTCAGTTTCAGTGGACTTACTATTGAACTTCTGGTTTTGCTGTCAAAGAAGCAGTCTTTGTCTGAGAGATCAAACCTGACAATGCATAGAAAGAGGGAAATTGGACTCATGCAAGTTTTATCATTGACACAGCATACAAGTAGACATAGCGATGAAAACCTGGCTTCCAGAAAGTAACGATTCTGGTGAGCAGGGAACAGAGGCGGCAGAGGGAGAGGGTACAGAGTGGGTACTCTAGTGAGCAGCTGCACAAACCACTGCTTCCCAGGGTTTTCATTACCTTCACCAGATCCCTCACAAATGAAATGGATGAAATGAGACTTCAGCTTGGAACAAACAACATCATGAAGAATGGGTGTATCCTATTGATGATGGAAACCTGCCGTCAATCAACTTTTCCAAACTCTGCCATCCAAATAGCTGGCTTTTACGCACAGCATCATGACAGTACAAGTGACTCTGGTGTTGTGGAGGCAAATGACAAAGTTTAGCTAGGTGACCAAAGAGGACAAAGTCTGTGCCCTGGCAAATGAAGATTTAATCTTACAAGAGGAACCACAGCAGTGGTCAAAGCAGCCTTTGTTTGGGAATGTTCAACACATAGTTTTTGTGCCATTGAATAAACATGAGAATCAAATGAGTAGCCACATATGCACTTCCCCTGGAGTGTCTCTTTCTTTCCTGAAGTGAGATAAGAGATGGAAGCCAGCAAGAGGATGTAGCCCACTTAAGGATTTAGCACCTCTTCCCGTGGGAGAAACAGGCATGAGACACTTACTTGGCAAAACATAGCAGCGACCCATATACCTTGCCAGAAGGTTACTGTGGTCAGTTCTAATAGTGTTTACGTCCTTCCAGATGCTAACACTAACACAGTCCAGAGGCTTTTACATGGCAGCAGAATAAATCAGCTGAGCAGGTATCCTGGGGCATTGCGCATCACAGCAGGGGATTTTAACCATGTGGATTTAAAACCTCCCAAAATCCCACCAGCATGTAAAGTGTGCTACTCGGGGAGCTAATACACTGGACAAGGTATACAGAAACATCAAACTGGTATAGAGGGCCAGACCCTTATTACACCTTGCCCAGTCTGGCCACTTGTCACTGGTAATTCCTACATACTCTAACAATTGGATTTTATTTGTAAAGCGCTAAATCACAACCAAAAGCGTATTAAAGCGTTTTTGCACAATCATGAGAAAACCAACTGAAACCCTCCATAGCAAGTAAGGTGCAACAGCAGCTGGGAAAAACTACCCTGTAGGAGAAAACCAAGAGCAGATTCAGACTCCAGAGGGCAGTCATCTGTTTTGGCTGGTTGGATTGAAAAGGAAATACAAAAATGGAGGGAGAGAGAGTGAGAGAGTGAGAGAATAATGGTCATTTCCCCAAAATGACCATTATTCTGTACTTTCTTTTAAAAAAAATGTAAACAACTAAGATAACTCTGACAATTATTTCATTTTTGGAAGTTGCCTTAAAGCAAGGATTTCATCTTTAACATAGCCTGTTGAATTATTCCATCCATCCATCCATCCATCCATCCATCCATCTTCTATACCTGCTTATTCCCACACTCAGGGTCACAGGAGTTTGCTGGAGCCTCTCCCAGCTGTCATAGGGCAAAGGCAGGGTGACACCCTGGACAAGTCGCCCGTTCATCACAGGGCCACATAGAGAGACTAACAATCATTCACACTTGCACACACACACCTATGGACAATTTTAAAGTTGCCAATTCGCCTCACATTGATGTTTTTGGACTGTGGGAGGAAGTCGGAGAACCCGGAGAGAACCTACGCACACACAAGGAGAACACAAAACTCCAGAGCCTGGGATGGAGCCCACGACCTTCTTGCTTTGAGGCGACAGCACTAACCACTGCGCTTAATTCTAATTTGTGATGCTGAAAGAAGCCACATGTTTAGTGAGCAAGTAAGCAGAGTGTTTCATACATACACTTACAGGTGTTGTTTTTCCCTGGTGAAGTTATGTGACAAATGCTTGATATTCTTGTTTGAAGGTTCCTCAACATGAGGATGGAGGGGCTCCAGAACTTTACTGACCAGAGAAGTGATCTTCTTGACAACACTGCTTGACTGTTTCATTTCATACACCTGTAAATCAAACATGCAACAAGAAGTTTGAATAGTATGTGTCTATACACTGACACATTACTTTCCTGCGGTTAAAAGAAATGTTGAAAGAACAAAGTTAGACTACAGGGATAAACATGAATATAGTTCAAATTCCAGATTGTTCAAACTTTCTTAGCCACTGCTGCAGCTGTTTTCTGGAGGGGGTAATGTGTGAACATAAATGTGTACTATTTTTGGATCTGAATCTGATATAACTAGCTAAACCTTTACAGCAGAGTATGTTTCGTAAGCCTTCACTGTGACAGAGGATCTTGGCCTTTGTCATTTTAGGTTGTGGTACCTTACTTTCTTTGAATTTAATTGAATTGGCAACAGTTGTGCAACAAAATTGAGAAAATATACAGTGAATGGAAAGCACTACAAATTTGCAAACATATGCACTATAACCGCCTTCGCAAGTCAGTTAACATGGAGATGAGATAATAGTTCTTACCCTCTTTGTAGGCATTTTTAGCTTCATTAGTTCAGCTTCCCGACATAGAACATTCCATGGAGCATGAATTTTCAAAAAGCCCACTCCTTGTATCTTGGTCTAAGAGGCATACAAGAAGTACACAAGAAGTATGGGATTATCATTTTAATATGTATTCTGAACCTTACTGTACGGACAATTTCTTAAGGAATATTGAATATTCAACCGAAAATAACTCTTCCAGCAGGAGTTTTTTTTTGTTAAAGTCTTAAGTGATGTTGTTGGTTAGCCCAAAGGGATACACAAAGTGATTACGCTTATAGTTTTATGCCTATGCTTTGAAATTCTAGGTTTCAGTCACTATTCAGTCCCCAAAACACATCAGAGACACAGGCACTACCCCTCTCCCTGGGTCTTTGCTTTCCCAACTACATAGTGATTTAGAAAACCTTGCAGGACTTGGATGTCTGTCCATTCAATGTGAAGAAGATGACAGGACGACCAGTGGTCAAGATTTGTGTGAGAGGTACATCATTATATCACTATTTCCTTTCTTTTTTTAATTACCATAATGATTTGACATTTGCTTATTTCAACATGCTGTTTAATTCAATACTTTAAGTTGTGATTGTATTGATTGTTTGCTGTGCCAAACATCTGAGCATTTTACATCTTTCTTTCATGTCCATCATAGGTTGGCCAATCTTTACATCAGTTTATTGGTAGAAAAGATGACAATCAAGTTTAAGAGCCTAGAAACCCTGTGGGCTCTTATTGTGACTTGGGAACACAGAACACTGCTGTTATGGACGCCTGAATCTTCAAAAGCTCCCAAATCCGGGCCAGAAAGTTTCTCCCCTGAAAGGAAACCTTGTTGTTCAAAGAGGTTCAATCCTTCAAGGACAATTTTCCAAGAGGAGAGCTTCACAAGATGAGATATACTGCACTGAATCATAATCAACTTGAACATTGGGATGCATTTTCACTCTCTGACAAAAGTATAAATTATATTTAGTTTAATTTTAATAAATGTAAAGGAAATAAACTAATATCTTGTTAAATTATTTCCTTAGGACAAGACCCAACTTGAGGGATGACCTTGCTGGCAGGTGAGTGTGATGAGTGATTTCACATCTCAGCCATCAGTGACATCATACTTAGTCCACCCTAAATGAATACACCTCATAATCCTCAAGAATCCACACAATCAAACTTCTACTACTAATTTCCATAACATGGGAGCTCACGCCTTCGCCTCAGAAAAACTGCCATGAAAGACCAAAAAGTATCATCCCAATGGGAAATGATGTGAAAATAATTTTTCATGAATGTTAAGTCGCAGCACTGATGATACAACAAAAATACTTACTTCCTCATCCTTTTCTAACTCCAATCCCATGTCCTCAGTTTCCCCTCAAACTCTTCCCGCTTGAACATCTTATGATCCTCTTGGCTGTTGAAGGTCTCTCCCAAACTGCCCAGCTCCAGGTCAACCTGATGAAATGATGATGGCTCTTTCTCTGTCTTTACTTCTCCGTGTTGCGAGTGTTTGTCATGAGTTTTAGGGCCACGCCTCAGGCTGCGAGCAACAGCATTTTCAATAAGAGGATGTGCAGACTGTCTGATTGACCGGCCCCCGGCTGTTTTTTTCAGATGGTAGGTGAGAATGTAGTCCACCCGCCGCTGACCATCCTCAAAGTAGAGGCCATGCTGGCAGTGACTGTTTTCCTCTGGGGTGAGAGACTTCAGCAGCTAAAAATATGTACATGGAAACAGAGAGTAATGATTAAGACTTAAACCAGAGACTTGACATGTCATGACATGCATAAGAAACACTGAAGACATTTCACTGCTTATCAGAAGTCAAAACAGAAAAGTCTAATTAATAGTGTAAACATTAAATGAGTAACCTTTACTTATGTCTTCATTATTTTTCTGTTATGCCAGACACATTTTATTAGGCCAATCTTCCACAGATCAACCAACTAATTTATTTATTTATTAATTTGTTTCAACTAGCTTACAATCCAAAAACGTAGTTGGTGCCCTTGCAAAGTGAGTGCATTTATCAGGGAGACTTTAGGTTTATTTTTGTAGACATACGTATAAAAGATATAAATCTATTTTCTATCAATTTGAATATTCTCCATTAGGTTATTTGTGCTGTGACCGTGTTTGGTTGAAAATATTGTAGGGCGACACGCTGGCGCAGTGGTTAGCGCTGCCGCCTCACAGCAAGAAGGTCGTGGGTTCGATTCCGGGGCCTGGACCTGTGACCTTTCTGTGTGGAGTTTGCATGTTCTCCCCGTGTCTGCTGGGTTCTCTCCGGGTTCTCCGGCTTCCTCCCACACTCCAAAAACATGCATGTGAGGTCAATTGAACACTCTAAATTGTCCGTAGGTGTGCATGTGAGTGTGAATGGTTGTTTGTCTCTATGTGGCCCTGCGATGAACTGGCGACTTGTCCAGGGTGTCACCCTGCCTTCGCCCTAAGACAGCTGGGATAGGCTCCAGCAGACCCCTGTGACCCTGAATGGGAATGAGCGGGTATAGAAGATGAATGAATGAATGAATGAATGAATGAATGAAAAAATATATATACTGTATATATGCTAAGTATTTTATAGGGGTCCTCTTATGAAAACAGATTTGTCCAGCTCTTTAAAGGTCCAGTGTGTAAAATTAAGCTTGATTTATGATTTTTACATTTGTAAAAGCTCTATATGCTGCCTGTAAAAACATTAACAAAACTGTACACTCAAAGTCATTTGGTTTTCCACACATCTTGCACCGCCATATTTTTAAGGAAGCCGGTGTGGACAGTCCAGCCTGCCTGACATATCTATCTTCTTCGTTATATAAGAAGAAGTTGAACGAAGTAGTTCACTGGCAAACTCGGGAGGGGGAGATGGATTGTAAGATCACAGCAATCTAAAATGTAACCACTTAATGTAGCTGTTTCCTCTTAAAATCTCCAAATATTACACTCTTAAGCTTTAACATATCTTTTTGCATTAATGGCATGCCAACTAACACACCAAGTACAAAAATGAAAGGAACTAAAAACAAACAGCTTTGCAAAGGTTTTTTTGGGGTGGGGAGGACTGGAAGTTGGCTGGAAAATCCCCAGGGACTGAGCTGTTTTGTTAGACCTGCACAGCTCATACAGTCATGGATTGAAGGTGAATTGGGAATTGGGAAGCCATAGATGCAAGTGCGAATGCTTGTCTTTCTATGTGGCTCTGTGATAAACTGACAACTTGTCCACGGCATTATCCCAACTTCGCCTGGAGACAGCTTGGATAGGCTCCAGCAGCCCCCATGACTTAAGTGCTTGAGAGGGGTGTGCTGCGGGTGGTCTGGGGTGGCTGAGGGTGAAGGGGGGATGGCTGAGATGGCGGTTCTGGGGGAAGTTGTCAACTACGGGTCAATGCTCTACTGGTCATGGGGATCCAAGGTATCTGTAAATATGACACCCTACGAACTGACAACATCTCCTTATCTTAAACTGTTCTCTCTCGTAAACTGTCACTCTTATGATAATG
>CM020513.1:21525000-21530000 GCA_009823395.1 Thamnaconus septentrionalis | reverse complement strand
GAGGAGGAGGAGGAGGAGGAGGGAGGGAGGAGGGAGGGAGGGAAGGATGGAGGGAGGAAGAGGAAGAAGAGGAGGAAGAGGAGGATGAGGAGGAAGAAGCAGGGAGGGAGGGAACCTGCGGTCGCTCCCCGGAGGAGCTGCAGTGGTCTGGCTGGAAATAGCCCAGAGGAGTAGGAGATGGGGGGGCAGCAGATGAGAGCGGAATGCAATGGAAGGATGACAGGCTGCCACGCTGCACTCGCCTCACCATGACACACACACACACACACACACACACACACACACACACACACCCCCTTTTACATCTCTTCATTTAAGTTTGTTCGTGTGTGTGTGTGTGTGTGTGTGTGTAGGTGTGTAGGGTGTGTGTAGGGTGTGTGTAGGGTGTGTGCGGGGGGGGGCTCTTCTGGTATTGATTATGCGACGCGGCGATCGATCGCGAGCGGCACGCACACGTGTTTGTGTCACAGTGTGGCATCTGCTCTACAGCAGAGTAATAGATACATTCTGCAGAAAGGCATCGCTGGGGGGGGGGGCGCAGTCACACACACACACACACACGCTTTAAGCACTTCATTCATGTCAACGTACATACTAAGTGCAATCAGGACATAAATACTCTCGGTGCAAATGAATCACTGGCAGCCAATCAGATACACATACAAACACTGCGATACCACATCCACTCTGTGGCTACAAAAAGCAGCGCCTTCTCCATACTGAGCGGCTACCAATGATAGCAGATACTGTATATAGCAATACCTTGCTAGCTGCTTAGCCTCGAAGCTACACACAGTGTCCAGAGGAAGCTCAACAACAACGCATCGCACTTGGGTGTGTGGTTGGATCTTTAGAATGGTGCACGCCTCACTTACTCACTACTCATGCACATGGCGCCATGATCACACACACACACACACACACACAGAATGGCAACCATTGCTCTACCGGTTCCGCCCAGTCCGGTCCGGTCCGGTCCGGTCCGGTCCGGTCCGGTCCGGTCGGGAGGTTTCTGTTGTTTTTAACGAGGCAGGAGAGGAGGGCGGAAAACCAGAAGAGTAGTAAAAATTTGTAAAATTACACTCGAGTTAGCATAATGCTTTCCATATTTTCCCATGGTTCCACTGTTATTCATTCATTATTATTATTTTACTTGATTTTCTTCCAGCCATCTGTGCGCTAGCTTGCTGCTGCTGCTGCTGCTGCTGCTGCTGCTGCTGCTCTGCCAGGCCACACCAGGCCAGTCAATATGGAGGCCCGTCATTGTTTTCCCTAAACTGCTTAGAGGGAGCGAGGCTAAAGCCTGCAGAGCCCCGGGCCCAGGGGAAATATGGCCCTGTCGCATTACCCACGCACAAGCGCTGGCACGCACACACGCACACGAACGAGCACGAGCACGCACGAGCACGCAAATGCGCTGGCGCATACATGCGCACAACGCTGACGATACGCGCACGCACGCCACGGGAAGGCGTTCACGGTTAAAAAATAAAAGATAAGATAAGCTACTATACATCCTGCATTCTGCTGCTGTTGACGCATGTATAGAGAGACAGACGCTGGGAGAGAGTACATGCACGCGCAGAGAGAGCCAGAGACAGAGGAAGGTCTCGTGGGTAAAGCGGGGAGGGAGGAAGGAAAATAAAAGATAAAGATAAGAGAAAATCTAATCTGTCTCATCCTGAACATTCTGCTGCTGTTGACTGCAATGAGAGAGAGAGAGAGAGAGAGAGAGAGAGAGAGAGAGAGAGAGAGAGAGAGAGAGGAGAGAGAGAGAGAGAGAGAGAGAGAGAGAGAGAGAGAGGGAGAGAGTGTATTTGTTGCTTCTTTTCCTTCAGAGGTCAACACAGCCAGTTGTCTACCTCCATCTCTCCCTCTGTCTTCTTCTTCTTCTTCTTCTTCTTCTTCTTCTTCTTCTCTCACACCAACTGACTTGGTGTCCTCAGACCTCAGGTTTCTCCTCCAGACCTCCTGCCTGGCAGATCCCAACCTCAGCGCTGATGTATTGACTGTATTTACACTGTACAGGAACCAAACCCTTCCCAGTCTGGCCTCTCTGCTTCGTCTCCAGCATGTCCAAGACGTGCTGCCCCTCTGACGGGCTCACTCGTCCTCTTCCAAAGAGACATTTTAACCTCTGCTGCAATTTTAAGGTGTTTCCACTGAATGGTGTAAAATGAGACCCAACTTTGAGGAGGATGGAGGTGCAAAACATTTTGCGTTTTGGAGAAGCTAACCATCCAAGAACGGTGGTTATATTTTTCTCTTTGATTACTTGTATAAAATATTCCGTCTCCTCCTCCGTCCAAACATAAAGCACCATTTTAACCTGAAGTGAACTGGTCATGTGACCCCGTACGTCTGAAAAACCACCTCGTGAGAGCGCCAAACCCGTTTAGCCATATCTGAGAGGTTCTTTGAAGTTCAGCTGCTTCCGTATACCAGTTTTTTTATTTCCATATTTAAGTTTCGCGCAATCCGAGGGGGAATGAAAACGCAGCTAGCGTCACACTGAAGTGCAGCGCAAAACCAAGAACATCACGATTCTCCCTCACGTTAGGAATAAAGAACAAAAAAAATCCCCTAAACAACCACATGCATCCCATCATAAGGTTCTGCTTCCTGCTAGAGAAATGCCAAATTGGTTCCATTAGAGTCACAGTTTGTAAACATGCGTGTTGAAAACTAGGTGACGGGACACAGGAAGTGACATTGAGACGCACACTGCTGGGACACTGACGCGTGCGTTACACACCCCTCTCAGTGAGAGTCCCTCAGCAAGCTAATTTGTGTCAAGTGTGTGTGTGTGTGTGTGTGTGTACGGTCGCACTGGAGGCCTTCCAAACAGTGTGTGTGTGTGTGTGTGTGTGTGTGTGTGTGTGTGTGTGTGTGTGTGTGTCCTACCTCCACTATTTTTTTAACACCACATGAAAAATCACCTTAGTCGCCTTGTGGTCTTCTTCGGGTTCAGTGTATTTATAGCTCGGAGTTGACACTTTTCCAGCCCAACGAGTGCGTCCACGTCTGTGTGTGTGTGTGTGTGTGTGTGTGTGTGTGTGTGTGTGTCTGGGACGAGCAGATGGGCCATCTTCCTCTGCTCCCTGGCTTGTTTCTAGCCCCACCCGTCCAGGACAGGATGCTACCTCGGGAGCGGATCAAAAATAAACGCACCCCCTGCCCTTAACGTCCCGCTGACACGTATTCCCCCCTCCTCCCCTCCCCCCCCACACACACACACACACACACACACAGACGCTCTTCCTCTCCTGTTTTCCGGCTGTTGACCCCGCCCCTCCCCCGCCGCCTCTTTTGCGTTGCCTTCAGACGATCAATAAACAACTTCCAGTCGTCATCACCATTTTGGTTTCCAGCTCTGACCCGCGTCCTGTTTTGGAGCGCCACCCGTTTGCAACCCTCGTGGGGTCCTGGCCTGTCACTACCGGCCCAGACAGTCACATTTTGGCCATGTAAACACAGCCTAAAAATACACTCGCAGCACGAAATGCGCAGACGCGCGCGACTTCAAAGGCAAGGAGTCACGGACCGGCAGCAGATTCGCGGCGGCGGTGAGGGGCCTCCCTGCTGGAAGCTGTTACACGAAAAAGGAAGTGACCTCACCTCCAGCGCAAACAAGCCAGCGCTCCTGAGAGCCGCAAGACACGCCGGGGTCGGAGCCTCGCGCAGGAGAAAAACAAAGCAAGCAAAAAACCAAAATAATCTCCCTCCCGCTCTCGTCTTCTTCTCTCATTGTGTTAAACACTTCCTTCTCTCACAGTGAAAAACAGGCAGACACTGATGAACAATGCGTTTAGAGAAATCTAATGGAAAAAAAAAAATATAAATGTAAAGACATGACCCGGCAAGGAAGAAAGCTGAAGCTTGGCCCAGTGTCACTGATGTATGTCAACAGTCACATCAGCTTTTTTCATTTTTTTTTAATCATAGTTACACTAGCAGTCAAAAGTTTGGACTCACCCTATACGTTTAATGCCTATTCTTCATTCTCATGACTATTGTCATTGCAGTGTCTCACTAAAGGCATCAAAACTAGGTATGAACACACATAAAATTATGTAGGAAACAATAAAAGTGTCAAACAACTCAAACACGTTTTATATTGAAATTCTTCAACATAGTCACCTTTCATAAAAAGCATATTAAGAGGCATTTAACATGTTTCTTTAATGCATAATTACATATGTCTTGCTCATTTATTTGATGTTTCAGTATCTGTCTGCAGTGCAGAAAGTGGTCAAGATAAAACTTGCATGAGAAGGCGTGTCCAAACTTTTGACTGGTGGTGGATTTGCCCTGAACCGGCAACAAAAGCAGGCAGACAGGAAGATGTGTGAAGTGTTCTTCTCTTGCCGCTACAATTTAGCGTCACAATTCATCACGAAAAACATTTCAATATTATTTTCATTTGCTTGCCACAGAGGAAATACGACTGGATTAGAAAATGCGGTAATTTAGGAGAGACGAAAGGGCGATTACGATCATTTCACAATGATAATGGTTTCGCTTTCTTTTTTTTTTCGGTGAGGAATCACGAGGCATCCGCCTTTCGTGCAGGGAAACAATGAGAGTTTTAAAATTGATTTTGTGCTTAAAACAAGAGAGAAAGTGTGTGTTTTCCTTCTCTGCCCCTCTGTACTCTGCTACCCTGGCCTCTCCAAGTCTGTTTGTCGCACTGTTTCCATGGCCTGGCATGGCCTGCTATGGCATTGTGTCTTGTGCAGGTGTCTATGCGTGCATGTGTGTGTGTGTGTGTGTGTGTGTGTGGTCACGCCAGACTGCGAATACTTTAGCATTCTATCGGCATTAAAAAAATATAAAATAAAATGAAAATAAAGAAAACACACACACACACACACACACACACACAGTATCACAGTTCTTCCCTTTACTTCTGTCTGCCAGTCTTTGTCTCTACAGCCGCCTGTTTGCTGTCTGGCTGTACATCAAAGCAGGACTCATTTCATCCAGAGACTCAGTGGAAG
>CM020513.1:21515000-21522500 GCA_009823395.1 Thamnaconus septentrionalis | reverse complement strand
GCTGGCCAAGCAGCCCTCTTCATCCATCCGCACCTCATTAAAACACACACACATTACCACTATTCCACTTCCTCTGGCACACACACACACACACACACACACACACACACAGGCGCGCAAGACGCAGACACGCAAACTCACGCGCGATATATCGGCTCAGTGGCGTTATTAACCTCAACGGTTACGGCTCTCCATCTCCTCCCATCGGCCCTCCCTGTCTAGCCCACTTACAGAGCCCTCCCGTGGGGCTCCGGGAGCCGCGGCGGGTCGGGCTTCGACTGCAAGCTCTCTGTCTCTCTCGCACACACACACACACACACACAGGCGCACACACGCGCTCACTCAATCACATGGACTCGGTCCAGGACCGAACGATAAAGAGACGGCGGAGTTCCGAGCAGGTCCCGACCGTTTAAAAGGCAGAGCTGACAGGACGAAGCAGGGGCGGAGCTACCTTGACTAAAGGCCCTGATGCTTCCACACTGCAGCATCTCAAGTCACACCTTTGTTGTGTTGCTGATGTACAGTTTCTATTCTTTCTTTCTTTTTGTATTTCTGGCCTGGATTTTAAATGTAAACTGAATGCAGCCCAAACCCTGAGGCAGTAGGGAGAAGATGATATAGGTTTGTTATTAATATTAACATTGGTGAAGATTAGGGAAGATAGGGATGGTGACAGGCTGACTGCTAGAAGGTCAAACTGTAAACCTGAAAAAGTTCCCAGAAATTAAAACAAAGAGCTTTAAAGCTTGGATAACTTGCTGCTTGAACTTGGCCTGGATTGAAATCTAAACTGGATGTAACTCTGAGCCCATGGCAGTTGAAACAAGCTGACATAGGTTTATTCTTATGATTAAATCAACACTGGCAAAGATTTGCTGTTCTCTCTAATTCATAGGAGTGGTGACAGGCTGATTGCTAGAAAGTCACCCTGAAAAAAAAAATCAAAAACTACAGTAACAAAGCAAGCGTTGGCCACTTCAAAAGATGCTAACTCCATAGCAGTTTAAAAACACCACTGACTAAACCAGCTTGATTTTTAAACTGGAATTTTAAGGAATTCATCGGAGACGAGGCGACCGCTGCAAGTGAAGCGGAGGTGCCTTTTGTTTCCGAGCGTGTGTGTGTGAAGAAGTGTGTGTGTGACGGTGCGAGCGGCGCCTGTGTGCGGACATTAACCCACAGGGTCCAGCAGTCACCCTGCCGTTAAATGGGCTGGCCAGCCATATGCCCACCACCTCTGGCACTACATCACTGCCACTCTGGGAGCGCCTCGGTGTTAGTTATCGCGATAAATATAGAAATACATTCAGGTATGAAATGCAACCTCCAAACTTACTTGTCTGACTCTGCACCAGTGAAATCTGAGGCTTTTTGGAGCCTTCAGAGCTCAGTGTGACTAAAACCGGAAGGTAAAATTCAGACAGAGCCAAATACACACTTCAGCCAAATAGCGAATGGAAAAAAAAATAACAACCTACCAGCCTCAATGTTACTGTGGCGACTCCGCAAGCTCATCTTTGAAGTGTTTAAAGACTGTCTGCTTTGCTTACTGATGAATTATTCATCTTTCATCTGTTTAGTGCAATTATTCCATTCACAGTCATCTCTCTTGCAGCTGACGTGATTTTTTTTTTTTGGGGGGGGCTGATATTCTGGGTCGATACAACACAAGCCACAGTTACAGCGGGTCGTAAAATATCTTTGGGTTTAAAGTATAAAGTGCCTCGTTGACTTGAAGCCAGAGGTCGCAGGAAATGGGACGACTGGTTGGAGACCAGCAACAGTAACTCAAATAACCACTGGTGGAATCTGCATCCCTGAACCCACAACACAACCAACCTTGAAGCAGTGTGTCAATAGGACACACACTCACTGGACCCTTCCACTGGACTTGTAGCCGAGTATACGATCCTTGCCAGAATTGCTACACCTCATGAGAAGACATAAAGACGGACAGATGGAAAAAGGATGGGGACCACCGGCGGCCTCCAGAGCAACACAGCCCACTTGCTCCAGGACGCAGTGGAGGGTTTCTGAGAGACACTCAAGTGTTTTACCTGTAGTTCTGTCTGGAAAAAGAACTTCTGTGGACACTGGGAGCAGTCGTAGATCTTGTCTTCCTGGCCATGGACGGCAAAGATGTGCTGCTGGAGCTTGTTGGCCTGCACAAACACTGGAAGCAAGAAGAAGGTAGGAGAAAACGTCAAAAGTCAGTGAGAAGCAGGCTTGAAATTAGCCTGCTTGAAAATATATTTTTCAGATGTCTTGCAAAGGTGTTGGTTTCTGCATACACTGTATGTCAGTCCCAGTTTTAAGCAGCGTCGCTGGTTTGAAGATGGCTACTAGAGATCGTGTACGACCAAGCCAAACATCTGCACATCGGCGATCGCCGACTCGTCGGGGACTTGAGGGAGTGTACGTAATAGAGGGACAGCGGAAAAGGAGGGGCCACCCTCGGCAGATTTTGTGGTATTTATCAATAAATTATCCTTCCCTTTTTTTTAAACGCGCATCCCTCTGTTGTCTCACACAGTCCTCCCCTTCCTCCCGCTCCCCTTTGTTTCAGTAAACTTTTGCTTTTTCACTGTTGAGTGTGTATGTGTTGAATTATTAAGACGCCCCAGAGGAGCGGTGCCCATCTTACTAATTCATAGGCCACGGAGGAATAGAGTTAAAGTTTAACGCAGCGCTTGCGTACCTGTGGGGGCAGACAGCGCAAGACAATCTCCCAACAATGCAGTGGGCGGAGGAGTAGGGAAAGAAGCGAGAGAAGCGAGGCTAGAAGCAGTTTTTTGTTTTTTTTTACTAATATACCGAGGCCGTTGAATAAAACTTTGAACACCACGGGCCTAATCTGGCCATGGAGCAATTTGTTTGGCTCCTCTTGTGGCTTAAGAGCCCAACAGAAGTCCACAGCGGTCCTGTTTGGAGGTCTAACTGCACCAGCTCCAGCATGTGCGCCGCTTTGTTCTCGGCCAGTGGCACCCCGCTGCGGCGCGAGTCCACAGACAGGCGTGTTTAACAATGAAGGATTCCAAATGTGGTCCCCACGGCTCGCCGCTCGCTCCAAACCACCAGCGAGCGCCGCCAGTTCATTCTAACATGCAAAACCATGCAGCCGAGGACCTGGACTCTGTATTGTTAGTTATCGTTCCGTTTGTAGCTTCATCAATATACTGTACCTAATGGCTCATTCGGAGAGACTCCCTAATATGTATTGAATAATGCATAAACAATTACACATGCTGCTGAGACACCTTAAAGAAAAGCGCTTTCACTTCCGCTTCTGAGAATATTATACAACTGTAGCTGCGTTTCCGTTACCCCTAGAACTGCGCAAAACCTAAATATCGCAATAAAAAGCTGGTAATGGAAAACCTGGCTAGAAGGTTTTTATGCTCTCATGAGGTGGTTGTATTGAAAGAGAGGTTATGCCATGGAAACACTGTTTTCAAATGTTCACGTCACCAGACGTGACGTACGTGGTCACGTGACCAGTTCACTTCAAGTGAAAATGGCGCGTTATGTTTGGACGGAGGAGGAGACTGAGTATTTTTTACAAGTAAGCAAAGAGAAAAATATAACAACCACTCTTGACAGCAAACAAACGTAAACGTAAACGTAATTCTCGTACAATCTCGCGGGACGAGATTTTACGAGAACTCACGGCTTATGCACTTCACATCATTCAATGGAAACACCTGCAAATTGCAATTGTACTTTATCGAAATCTTAGAAATACCACCTTGCTTTTGGGTTCAGTGCGCACCAGTTTGGTTCTACTCATAAGTTAAAACAGTGGTTCTCAAACTTTCTCTGTCACGCCCCACCTTGGAGGAAGAAATTTTCATGCCCCCCTAGAGGCCCCAAATTTGAGGTGGCTGTGTCTTGAGGGATCCCCATGAACCTGCAAGTGGTCCCATGTCTCTAGGACAAAGTTGACTTTTGACCCCATAGACTTGCATGGCATAAATCATAAATGAAAATACAGTGGCAGTGGTGCTGGTGCGTTTAAAGACTCACATTCATTTATGACTTTTTTGTGTCTTTAATAATATAATATCCAAAGCCTGCGCAGGTACTATGGAATAAATATTCCCAAATGAACAGGTGCAAGGGTTTAATTGAACATAAAGTACGTCGTGTCATCAGCGAACCGCACAAGACAAGGCTGCGAGAAGAAGCAGCTTCTCATTCACGTCCTTGAAAGTGGGTGGGTGCGTGCGTGCGCGAGTCTTTTCTCTCACCTGTGAAGCAGACGGGACACTTGAAGGTACCTCCCATGCCTTCGAAGCTGTGCTCTATCAGGTGGCAAAGCAGCTTGGCAGGTGAATCAAACATCTGGTTACACAGCTTGCACTCGTGATTGATGCCCTCCTCTGCAAATGGGAGACAGACAACGCGTGCGCGGGACTGGGTTAGGGAATCGCACACGTAGAAAATGTCACCATCAGGAAGCAGGTAGAAGCATCAGGGGGAATAAAAAAAAACCAAAACACTTCATTGAGAAGAAATCATGGACGGCAGAGAGTAAATTTGGAGAGGGAAGAGACGAGAAGTCTTGACTGATTTTTCTGACAGCACGCCGCACGTCGATGCTCGGCGGAAAGCAGATCCAAACCTGTGATTTGAAGGCCCCTCTTCAACACGCCGCTTATGATAGACATTATGATATAGCAGGCTGCGTTACACACTCCCTCCTCTCCCAGGCCCCGGCACGCTCTCCCTTCACTTTTCCTCCTCTCTCTCGTGAACTCCCCCCCAACAGTCACACACACACACACAGCATTCCCAGTGCCAAGTCGGCCCCAACTGGTAATTGCCTGTCCTCCCCACCGAGGCCGAGATGATCTGTCCTTCCTATATCCATCCTTCCTGGCCTCCCTCTACTCGTTATCCACCTTCCCCATCTCGCTCACTCACGCTGTCCTTTGCATCGGCCGTACCCCTCCCCCCCTGCCCCCCCCCCCTGAATCCGCCCCGTCCCTCTTGGGTCATCGCTCGCAGATTAATTGGTGCGGACTCCAATTTAACCAACCCCTCACCTACCCCCCCTTTACCCTCTTGTTATCTTCCATCACGTGCCGCGTTTCTTTTTTTTTCCTTCCGTCTAATTGTCTCTCCTCATCTCAGCGCTTTACGTCAACGTAAACATGTGTGTTGAGGACATTTGAAGAACGTGGCCTTTGAGAGAGAAGAACCATTTCCCCAAAATGTTGCACGTACAACTGTGTGGACTGCAGCAGTTACAATGATTAAAAAAAACTAATTTGATCATTGTTTGTCATTATTAATTCAACATACAGCTTATATAAATGAAATATTAATTCTCTCCCTCTCCACAAGAGACAAAAATTAAACCTAAAAGTGGATGGTAGTTTGCATATATGATGCCTGATGTCCTTATCATCATTATAGCACACAGTGCAAACATCCCTCTCTCTCTCTCTCTCTCTCACACACACACACACACACACAGCAAGGGGCCCACACACAGATGCACACTGTAGGTGTGTGCAGCCCAGGGAGATCAGATTGTGTGTTCAGCAGGCCAGTCTGTAGCACCCTTGTGATGTCACACACACACGCACACACACACACAAACACACGTAGACCCAGAAATACACACAATCTGTTTTTAGTGCTATTTGTCACTTATCTCATGTCTTGTAGTGTGCTTCTACACACACGCACGCACACACACACACACACAGACTCACACACACACGAGAAAAAAGCCGTGCATGCATTTAAGCAGTGTGAAGAAGTTCAGCCGCAGAGCTGCAGGGGACTGTGGGGGTTAATAACGTCTTCAATCATACATCCATGACACCCATACTGACTAATATACACAACCCAACACAAAGATTCCCATCTCCCTCGCCTGGAAGGCCGACACAAGGGTGCCCTAATCCCGCCTCAATAGCTGTGGGGGGAGTGTGTGTGTGTGTGTGTGTGCGCGCATGGGGCTTATATGGAGAAGACGGTCTGCCGCATGGTCCCTGTCCCCAAAGACACACACACACACACACACACACACACACAATCCTCAAAGGCGGCCAGGGTAGTGCGGGGCGCCAGCGTGTCCAAGACACACTGAGACAGATAGAGGTTCATTATCATTTACTAGGAGATTGAAACAGCAGGAAAGAGTCACATGGAGCAAGAGAGAGAGAGACAGAGAGAGACATGGAGGGGCATGGGAGTGTCCAACACTCCCAGTTTAATCAGTCGTCATAATACATATTTTAATTATCACTCCAGTCTTCCTCGCCAATTCCTCCACTTCATAAAACCATGAATGCAAATGATGATGCAAATCTCAAAGACATTATGACTGTTTTTAGTTGTGTTCAGTGTGTGTGTATGTGTGTGTGTGTCTTCGTGCTGCGGTACTCGAGATGGGTCTTGGTCTCCCGACCACGTTTTAAGGGTCCTGGTCTCGTCTCGGACTCGGACTGGACAAACTGGGGGTTTTTGATCACGACTTGTCAGGAAGCAAAGTTGTTTGTTTTTGTTTTTTTAAAACAGTTCAAAATAGTTGGCAAAGCAGCAAAATGTTAAAGAAAATTATTAAAAGATTCCTTGATTTAGAAGCAAGCTTGAATTTGAAAAGAAATGCTGGTGATTTTTTTCTGTTTTGCTGCTGTTTTTCTTTCATGTATCAAGTCTTGGTCTTGGCTCGATCTCGATACTCTCTGCTCTTGATAAGGTCTCGGTCTTGGTTGGTGCGGTCTTGACTACAACACCAGTGTGTGTTGAGGGGTGAGGGGGGTCCCGCTTTAAAAAAAAAAAAAGCCCCTTTAGCGCCGCTGTTGCCCTCAACACGAGCGGGCTGTTGTCTCCACAAGACGTCGCGCCGGCACCGCCGGGATCGCAGCGAGCCGGCCGAGCGTCGCCTACCTTTACGCCCGAGCACGACGAACGACGTGGCCCATTAGCCACGGCCCCGTGACCTTCACCCTCCCCAAACAAAAAGCAAAAGCCAAAGGTGAGCGAGCGCCGTCGATAATGTCGAATCGGAGAATTTACGCAAGGATAAAAAAAACAAAAAAAACACAAAAACGCGACTTCGGTCTGGAGAAGCCGGAGCGGCGGGCGACGTGGACGAGGTCGGAGGGACGTGAGAAAGCTAATTAAAAGGGTCAATCAATTACACGTGGGTAGCGAGGAACGCGGGCGACAGGAGAGGAAAGACACGGCGACGGTGTGAGAGGGGGGGGGAGAGGGAACGACAGAACGGAAGGGAAAAAACAGCGAGGTGCAGAGAGATAATTGGGCTGTCCGGCACAAGGGCATGGAGAGAGGCCTCAGTGTGTGTGTGCGTGTGTGTGTCCCATGAAAGAGTTCTCTTTTCTGACAAATACATTGTTTTGATCAGTGTGTGTGTGTGTGTGTGTGTGTGTGTGTGCGGGGAGCGCCGTCTCTGAGCGCCGTCCCCCCTCTGAGACGGCGGCCCGCGTGTGTGACCCATAGTGAGATGACAGAGTCGTAGTG
>CM020513.1:21492500-21510000 GCA_009823395.1 Thamnaconus septentrionalis | reverse complement strand
AATATTCAGACAAGAGAGGTGCACACATCATTGCCCCGGCACTGGAATCATCGCTCAGGACTTTTACAGGAAAGTGGGGAATTAGCGATTCTTCTACGCAGCGCACAGACACGCACGCACGCGCACGCCCGCCCGCCGCACACACACACACACACACACACACACACAGGCGCGCACACCTCTTTTTAGCTCGTTAGCAGGGATGAGAGTAATAAATGCAGAGTATATTTGTGTTTAGAATCTTAATTGAAAGCTTGAAAGTGGCCAGGAGGGAATAAGCCTAATCACTGTGTGTGAATAAACCATAAACACACACACACACACACACACACACACACAAAGGGACAGACAGACAGACAGACAGACAGACAGACAAGGTGCTTGTCTCACAGTTTTTTTCCTCCTGTTCTTCCAGCTCTTTGCATGTGTGAAACACACATACAGCCCCCCCACCCCCCCCCCGAATGCCCGAATCACGAGTATGAATGAAAATCAGCCAGTGTGTTTACGGGGGTAGAAACTCCTGCGCTCATCCACCAGGAGTTATAAAAAATAAAACATAAAAACCTGTTAATGGTTGTCCGGGGCTGCGCTAATTAATTACACATATTTTTCAACCTTGAGTGGTATGGCTGCCGAGTCCTCGGTTATCATCGCTCCATGCGCTATGTATCTAACTTGCTAAATGCACCTGCAGCTTTCATCAAATTGTTTCAACGGCTATCAGTGTCATGTGCGGTAAAAACTGTTACTTTTCTTTATTTCATGTTATTTTAAAGCGGCGAAATTGGCACGAGTAAACGTAAGGTGACTCAAACCTGTGAAGCCACAGTGGTGGGACGGTTTGGATCGCACACACACACACACACACACACACGCACAGCCCATCAAGGTTAGTCAGCAAGTGCGTATCCAGGGCTAATCACCACGGCAACCGTAATCAAGACTCAGATGTAGTTGTCAAGGTGATGCTGAGAGGGTCACCCCTGACTGCCTGCCCCTTCCGCTGCAAGATTAAAGCCCTCTCTTTTGGAAACAACTGCTTGTACATTCAGGATAGATATTCAACTCCGTGTGTGTGTGTGTGTGTGTGTGTGTGTGTGTGTGTGTGTGCGTGCGTAACGGAGACTGACGAGCGATAGGGCGCTCAGGTAGCGGGAGGAAGGAGACGGGCAGAGCACTTGGATGTGATGTGTTGATTAACGATTCAACGCTTGTTTCCTTTTTGCCGCTAAACAGATGTGTGCGCGTGTGTGTGTGTGTGTGTGTGTGTTTACCTACCTCCATCTAATCCTATCCTGCTGTTTACCACTGGTGTGTGTCTGTGTGTGTGTGTGTGTGTGCGCGCTTCTTTAATCTGTGCTCCTGGGGGAAATCGGAGGGAGCTAGCATGCTTATCCCCACTGCAGCTTCCAAATACCACTAAAAAGCCAATCTCCATTCCACAACAACACTGCGACACGCACACACAGTCGCACACGGACCCGCAGAGTGGGGAGAAATCCTTGAGAGATGCGCTTAATTTTCTGTACGCCCCCCCTCCCGCACCAAAAACAAATATAGATATATATCTTATTTTTTTGCACAGGAACCAAATCAAGCAGCAAAGACTTTGTCATTGTGCGACAAAACATACAGTTTACCACACAACTGACTTTGATGTTTAGCTTTCATGCTCAGCTAAAAAACTAAGACAATCTAAAAGCTACAAAAACTACCAACGCTCAAAAAGGATCTGCCACCGATAAACCGCGACGGTTCTAACAGAGTGGATGGAACGGCCGGGGATAACTTTGGAACGGTGGCGGTTGTTGAAAAAAAAAAAAAATAAATAAAAAAGGCCGGTCCTGAACCTGGCGGAGGAAAAGGAAGGGAAGCAGAGAGCGGCGGCAAAGAGGAGAAGAGCAAGAGCCAATATGAGCTCACAGCAGGACGCTAATAATCCAGCTCCAGCTGTACCAGTTAACCTGCAAACTGCCCATCTGGACCCAGAGAGAGAGAGAGAGGAGAGAGAGAGAGAGAGGGAGAGAGAGAGAGAGAGAGAGAGAGAGAGAGAGAGAGAGGAGAGAGAGAGAGAGAGAGGAGAGAGAGAGAGAGAGAGAGAGAGAGAGAGAGAGAGAGAGAGAGAGAGAGAGAGAGAGAGAGAGAGAGAGAGAGAGAGAGAGAGAGAGAGAGAGAGAGAGAGAGAGAGGAGAGAGAGAGAGAGAGAGAGAGAGAGAGAGAGAGAGAGAGAGAGAGAGAGAGAGAGAGAGAGAGAGAGAGAGAGAGAGAGAGAGAGAGAGAGAGAGAGAGAGAGAGGGAGAGAGGAGAGAGGAGAGAGAGAGAGAGAGAGAGAGAGAGAGAGGGAGAGAGAGAGAGAGAGAGAGAGAGAGAGAGAGAGAGAGAGAGAGAGAGAGAGAGAGAGGGAGAGAGAGAGAGAGAGGGAGAGAGAGAGAGAGAGAGAGAGAGAGAGAGAGAGAGAGAGAGAGAGGAGAGAGGGAGAGAGAGAGAGAGAGAGAGAGAGGGAGAGATAAGAAGATCGATAGGGAAAGAAAAGACAGGAGGGACGTGTCCCAACATTTTTGACTGTAATACATCTTTTTTTTTTTTGCTTCTTTCCAATAAAAACTGAAGCGGCCGAGCTTAAAGAAGGACGAGACTGAGAGACAGAACACCCACAACTGTGCTGGACGAGCACACACACACACACACACACACACACACACAGTAGGAGTGACCTTGGTCCAGCCCGTCTGTCCTCACCCCCTGCCCTGGCCAGTTACATCCCCCACCACGCCACCCTGCCTGTTCCTCTCTCCCTCTCTCGCCCTCCCCCACTGCCATGTAGACACACACACACACACACACACGCACGCATAGACACCTGCACAAGACACGATGCCATAGCAGGCCATGCCAAACTGACCCACGCTGCGCTGGTAGAAACAATGCGACAAACAGACCGGGAGAGGCCAGAACGGCAGAGTGCAGAGTGCAGAGTGCAGAGTGCAGAGTGAAGCGAGCGGAGACCGAAAATGAGATTTTTGATTCGGGAAAAAACTTTCACACTTGGAAAAAAAGACAACAAAAAAAAACAACAAAAACAAAGCAACAACACAAAAGAAACCCAGCTAGCCAAGTGCAACCCTCCCTAAAGCGCAATGTTTTCGCCTACACACACGCGCGCGCGCGCACACACACAAACACACACACACACACGTGCGCGCACGTATGCTAATGAAGACAGTAAATCACTACTAGGTCATGTGTGGAAAAGCCTGCCAGATACCTGCAACCATGGCTAGAGACCTCCCTCAGCTGCACACTGCCTATGTGTGAGTCTGTGTGTGTGTGCACGTGTGTGTGGGTGAGTGGGCAGGAGAGCCGGAGCATGCCTGTTGGCTGTAAACATGACTGCGATGAGAAAACAGAGCGTGCCGAGAGGGAGCGCCGAGCGGTTGGTGAGACGCTAGCTTGTCAACAGTGCGAGACTGTGTGCAAATTTCGCGGCCTACGAGTTTTCCAAAAAAAAAAAAAGAAGGAAAAAAAAAAAGAAAGAGACGCGGACGAACTGAGGAGTCAACAGCAGCTCCATCACTATCAAGCTTTTCTTTTCTTTTTTTCCCATCTCAATTTTTCGCCTGTCGAATTCACGTTTACGTCTCACCTGTTGGTAAATTCTTTGTTAGACTTTTATTCTCTTGGGCAGAGTTTTGAAGATCTTCCTGGTCAACATGACAGCAGGAACCCCATTTATTCATTCATCATTTATTTATGGAGTCTTGACTCCACTCTATTCCTTGCCATTTTATTCTCCAATTTCCACTTTTTTTGCATCGACTTTATTCACGAAATTTCCATTTTATGAACAAAATTTCACCTTTTTTTTAATGTAATCTTTACTCAAGAAAGTTCGACTTTTTCACGAAATTTCGTCTTTTTACGTCAACTTTATACACGAAATTTCAACTTAAAACTCAAAATGAAAACTTAAATAATCACCTAATCACCTTTCGTAGAAACCAAGAGGAAACACCTCATCGACTCTGCTTTGACTTGCAAACCTACTGTGCACTGAGAGAATGAAGCGGTAATAGGGAGGCTTATAGAATAATTGTGCTTCTACTCATGGTTGATGATGAGGTCCATGTCTGGGGCCTTAGTGTCAAAACATTCAAACTTATTTTCATGGTACTTTCCTCCCACGTAGTAACTTACTCACTGTGTGCCAAGACTGGAGCATACATTTCACATGCTGAGTGTATATAATGCAGTGGGAGCAGAGGCCAATCAACCGCAGCTTAATGGTATGGCTCAGAACTAAAAAACCTCCGTTGTGTTTGAAGGAGGGAGGGACTCAAACACTCCGATAATAATTCGACGACCTCACTCACGCGAAAGCTGGTACAAGGGCAGCTAATCAGTAGCGATACTCAAAGAAGTGGAGGAAGTCGTCTCCTGCTGGCTGGAAAAGTTAATGCACAAAGCGGCACAATCACTCTGAAGTCTCTCATATTGGGAAGCAAGCGCGATAAATTGCGAGCCCTTTATGACTGGAGAACCTGCATGGACTGATGATGTTAAATGACTTCTTTAAGTGAGGCAATTTGTCACTGTACGGGTAAGTGAACATTTGAAGTGCTTAAGTAATTAATTCCTAATTCCAAGTGAAACTTTAGAAGGCACTGTGCAACGGACTATACTGTACAGTGGCGGGAAAAGGTTTTCACGCCACCTCGTGCATTTGCGATGCACCCTACTGCGCTAAAGAGTCAGTCTTTCAGTCTCCAAGTGCAGTTCATTTTCAGCGCAGTCGCCCACATTTACACCCGTACTGTCCCGTCCAATTCACAACCGGATGTTTGGGCAAGGTGACAACACATCCAGGCTGGGACAGTCCAAGAATTTAGTTTTCTTAATTTGTCTTATTTAGAAAAACAACAGAGTCATTTCCTTTTGTTTGTGTGCCTCTGATGCAGGCAAACCTTTTGAAACACACACACACAAAAAAATAAAAAAAAAAATGTTGACGAGTAAAATTTAAACAATTCGTGACGGACTTTTTTCCAGAAACATGTATATATTCCAAGCGAGCAATAAGTGTAATAAAACTGTGGAATTGTCCCTCCTCGTATGGTGAGATTTTATTGTGGTAAATTTTAAGCGTTCCTGAGATAAATGGCCTGTCACACACCACCACACACACACACACACACACACACACACACTCAGAAAGCCAAGGGAAAAAGAAGTCTGTGTTAGCCATCTTATCCCTCATAGGCTGTGACTCAAAGATCCACGATTGTGTGAAAACAATCAACGGCGCAGCCAGTTTGACAACCAAACACAAGCCGTGTGGTGTGCAGAGGTTGCACATGACACGGGTGTACTTTTATTCTCCAGAGGAGGGAAGAAAACTGTAACCTGCCCAAGGAATGTAAATTTCCGATGCGCTGCATTTAAATAATAAAATAGGAGCTTTTTCATGGTCTCACACAGACAGGCGCAACAAACAAAAAAATGCATCTCACTTCTGTGAGCCTCAAATACAAACAAATAAATAAATGAACACAAAGATATTAATTATTCTGAAGCAGGAATAAAATATAAATGTGTCTAGAGATTTGTGTGGGTGCGTGCGTGTGTGTGTGTGTGTAGACTTCTGAAGTAGAATCCCCAAAGAAAGACACAGACCAACAGAGCAACTGGCAGATAAGACCAACAGACAAAAACAATGCAGAAAATCTCTCTTAAAAACGTACTTACTGGCGTGTTCAAAACGGTCAAAAATGCGTTCTTAAAAAAATGCATTCACTCAAAATAATCAAAGTTCTACACGGGTGCCGGACGATGCAAAGCAAATTTCAATGTGCTACAACTTAACTCCACCTGCCTGTGGTCTCCTTTTAATTAACAGCATTGATTGTGCACCCACATTACTTGGCTTAAGGTTACTCGCATGAAAAGTTTTGATCTCCAGCATCGTCAGCAATGGGCTTTGCAGGGAAAACACGCAAGCGCAATATACTACACACACTTGGAGGAGCAGCCTCATCAGTGTTGAGGACGGCACATGAGAACCCAGATCACATATTCAGTGTTTTCTCCTCAAAGCCAAGACTTGTGGAAAGGTTTTTTCCGTTGCTGTCAAAATATTCAATCAGATCTTAGGTCGTTGACTCAAACAATTCTGATTGGCAACGACAGTCCAAGGAAAAAAGGGAGAGTGTGGAAAAGGAGGCGAAGAAGAAAAAGAGGAAAAGTTGCACCAGGCTTTGGTTTTCACCAACCTGCAGCCTGTAACTGACTGATTAAAAAACTGCAGTTTCGGTTCAGCTGCGGAGCCTGCGGTCCATTTCCATTTACAAAAAAAACCCCCATCACGGCGCACTCCATTCACACCTCCCCTCCACTTCCACTCGGGAGGGTTGACACGAGCAGCACCGGGGGGAATCGCAGTTTAGACAATCAGCCCCGCAACATCCCGCGCCGGAGTTCCTCTCGGCTCGACATCGCCGACAGTCAGACATTTATTTTAAACGCCGTCGTCGCCACTCCGTCCCTGTCGGGGGCCTTCGGGTGGTACCATTAATTACACCTGACGCTGCTTCCTGCGTCGTTTACGCGTGTGGATCTGCCGCCGTTGTCCCGAGAGGCGCGAACCAGCAAAAGGTTAAGAAAGCGACTGATAAACCGTAATACATTCTCTCAAACACGCGTGCGCAAAGACACACTACCAACAAGGAAGGAGCTGTGTGAACAGTTGAACAGCGGTTGGGTGGACGGGGGGCATCATTGTTTCAGATTGGATGATTGGGTGATTGGATGAAGAGTTAAGGTTAAGGAGTGTCTGGGTGAACGCTCTCTAGTTTACATTCATTCAAAATAGCTCGTTTGATACTCTTCCTTTATCACGTGAGCATAGAAACAGGCAATTACTGAGCTGTAAAAGAAGCCAATATCCAGTGGCGTTTAATGATGGTGCGCAACTCAACAATCCGAGTGATTGGGCAATCACTGTGATGATGAAGGAAAAAAAAAAAAAAAGTCAGACCTCTTAAAGAAAGTAACACCCTGATTGGAGGAAGTCGGCCTGGAACCCCCGGCCTGGAACAGTGGCCGATGGGAAAAATCAGAACGTGCCGGATAAATTCAATCTCTCTCTCAGGTGCAAGAAGATTGGGAATGGACATTATATTATAATTATATTTTTTTTTCATTAAGTGAGAAAAACCACAACTTTGGAAGCCACGGCTCCTGTTAAATAACTCTCTTTTCATCTCTCTAAAATATTAGTTTTCACACTCTGCACAAATATTTCGTCCCCATTCTGGTCACAACTGCATCACCATGAACTTTTTCACGGCCTCTATTTTTTTTAATCTGTGTTCCATTTTAACATCTGTAGCTGTAAACACTCGGAGACTCGTCATTCGTTGCTTTGCGTTCCATACGTTCCGATCGCTTTTGAGACAACTCTCATTGGTTCATCGCGGAGGTCCGAGCAAGCCTTAACAAGGCGGACGTCAACCGCCCATACGTTGGCACTTGTTTGAAATAAGTGGAGTGCATGCAATCAGATGCACATTAGTGAACACAATGAACTAATTTGCGTGCACACAACAGCTGGAGGCGGAGACACAACGTCTACCGCTGCCATACGTACAAAGCTTTGGCTAATTGCTCTCCGCCCAACCGCGCTTGACCAAACATCTTGTCATGACTGACTTCATTGGGAGACCATGTGTGTGTGTGTGTGTGTGTGTGTGTGTGTGTGTGTGTAGTCACACTGTCTCGGCACTTTATTGTTGTCTATTCCTTTTTGTCTTCTCTCGCTCACATCATTCACTCGCACCAAAATAACATCTGTCATATTGTGTACATGACACCCGGCAGACACAACTGACTGTCTGCGACACACACAAACAACAGACACACACACCCCCCACTTGATGATGAAGAAGACACAAAGCCAAAAATTTAACCCAAAGCTGCGCACATACGTCTGTGTGTGTGTGTGTGTGTGTGTGTGTGTGTGTGTGTGTTGTGTTTGTGCGGGCGTCACTGAAACACATCTGGGTCTAAACGCCCGCTCTTTTCCAGATGTGTGTTTTGTATCACGGCAGCCATAGCGCACCTGGACACCACAGAGACGCGCACACACAAAAACAAAAACAAGGGATGTGTGTCAGTGATAAACAAGCCCAATCACGCTTTGACACAGTTTAGGGAAAATGTGTCTTGAGAGGGGATTGTGGTCCAATTGGGAACGTGAAGGGCTTGCTATGCATCTTCACCTTTGGATCTCCTGGATGAAGCTCTTTATGAAGGTTCTCATGAAGAGCTTCATATACCACGAGGTTTTTGGGCAAATCATTTATTTGAAAAAAATATTTTGGTAGCCTTTGTTCACCTAGGTTGGTCAGGTGCAACGTTGACTTAGGTCAAACTTTTTACTTTACTTTCTTTATTCTAGGCTAAACTTCTACACGGGCGTCATGAGAGGGAAGTAGATGCATTGCTAATAGGTAGTCGAAAAAGGCATTTAATACAAATTAATCAGTTTCTTTGTCCTTTTGTAAACGACTTCAACCAATGTGTTCTAATTTTAGATTCAGCTCGTTGCCTGCAGTTGCTTTTGCTTTGAGGGAATACAGTTAGAAACAAAGAAAGTTAACCGTGAACCTTGTAACTGAACGTGCGCCTTTTTTGGTTTTGCGCTCGTAGGGCGACATTTCAGAGGAGCCTTACAACAACTTACCCACTAACAATAATGATTGGTTCACTGAATAATAATAATAATAATAATAATGATAATAAACAATTTATTTCTTAACTGCCAGATAAAGAACATCCGACATTCCCTAATTTTCCTCCATTTGAAACACCATTTTAGGGGAGAGGGCATGATGGCAAATGGACGTGATGAGCACGGATTATGAGAGCATTTTGCGACTTTCTTTTGTTGTTGTGGGAAGCAAAGACAAAAACATTACCAGCATGGGCACCACATTATACAAAATGCACTGTGAAGAAAATGGCTTTGTTCTCGAATGGAAATATCTTTCATCTTGCTCTCTCGCCGTCTCTCTTTTCACACCCCCCCCCCCCCCCACCCCCCGCCTTCCCTCCCCCTCCCGCCTCCGCCTCCCCCAGAAAGGAGGAGGCGTAGCTACCTGCGTGGCCCCAGGAAACAAGGACTGAGGACCCTTCTAATGACTTAATTGGGCTCATTAACTGAGACACCCAATCAGCGAGCCGACTTCCTGAAGTTTCTTGTAAGCGGCTAATTAAAGAACCAATCACAGCGGGGGAGCTCTGATGAGGCTACGTCACAAGGCCACAGCACTTTGTATGTATTACTGCACTGACTGATGATTCCATACAGCTTGAGAGAATTAACAATGGGACAATGCAATATTTCTTCATGCATACTAAACACAATGATGTCTTTCGTTGTAGAGCTACGAGTGCTATTGCAGGATTAGCGCCACAACGCTCTACTGCAGTGCAGGCATGGGCAAACTCCGGCCCGGGGGGCCATATGCGGCCCGTTAAGCTTTTCAATCCGGCCCGTCGAACTTGAAGAAATTATATTAATACTATGTAAGTCATAAAATAGCTGTATTTCATCCATTTTCTCTGTGTTTTAGAGTCATTTCAATAAAGAGCTAAACACCGTGGGCCTTCACAAACTCACAGTTTGTTGTAACGCTTTTATTCACACATCCCATGATATATTTTTTCCTCCTATGAGGTGGCTCACCACAACACTCCATCCATCTGCTCCGGCTCCGGCTCCCCCTCCGTCACATTTCCGAGCCCACTGTGGCCCCGCCAGTCAAAAGCTTTGCCCTCCCCTGCTGCAGTGGTAGCCGTGCGGCCGCTCTTCTTTCCCAGAAACATGACAAGTTTTTCAGCACCGCTGCCATCGCGACGCCTCCTTCAAATTGTCCAGTCGGTAACCTGTTCCGTCTTTTCCTCCGCCCGTCCTCCTCCTCCTCCTCCTCCTCCTCATCCCTTTCTTCCACATGTGGCATGTCCCCCGCTCTGTCTCTCCCTCCATCTAGGCTCCACGCTGCGGCGGTTTAATTGCAACAGCACCCTCGTGCGCTCGCCGGGCGCTGTGTGTGTGTGTGTGTGTGTGTGTGTGTGTGTGTGCCCGCGCGCTACGTGTGTTTGTGTGTGCAAAGGAGAAGGGGAAGAAAGAGGTAAGGGATGGAGAGAGAGAGAGAGAGAGAGAGCTCATGAGAGTGTTCAAGGATAAGCAGCAGGGTGTCGGGCCACCTTCCTCTCTCCTCCTCCACCTTGTTTTCCATTTCCTTCCCACCTTCCTCCTCTGCGCTGCCCCGCGGTCCTCCAGCCATTTCACTCTTTGCCCCCTTTGCCTTTCCCCAGGTTGGCCCTCGCTCATCCATCTTGCTTGCTTCCCCTTTCAAAGGTTCATCTTCCCGCCCCCCCCCCCCCCCTTCCGTCCCCGTCTCAATCTGACCCCCGCTGCGAAACACAAAGTGCCGCCGCGCAATCGCCTGTTGACTCCCGCGCCCGGTGGCCCCTCCCCCCACCGTACCTCCCATGATGCCCGTGGAGACCTCCTGTCAGAGCCTCCTGCTCCTCACTCCTCTCCTTAATCAGCTGTCAAATATCAAACGTTGGCTGTACTTCTCTTCCTCCCCACCCTCCTCAAGGATTCACCCCCGGGACGCCCGCACACTCAAGCAAACACACAAAGACACAAATCAGCGTTCACAGACAGTCAACAAAGGGCGATAAGTGAAAGTGTTCACATTCGGTACTTGAGGGTAAAAAAAAAAAATCCTTTGGTAAAAGTGAAAGGATTGATTCAACTCCTTTACTCAAGTAAAAGTAATAAAGTACAGGTTCTGAATTGTACTTGAGTGAAAGTATTCTTTTTGCCATCAATGAAATACTACATTTGTTGATAATTTTGCAAAGATTGCTAAAAAAAAAAAAAAAGTTGTGGCAGAATCATCTGGACTGAACAAACCAGAGCATCATTTTGAACAGCTTTGCTTCTCTCAGTACAATAGTCAGTATTTTTTTTCATCTGCAGCACAACCAAACTGTGCAAAGTCATACCTATGACCAGCGAGCCACTGTTGGATGTTTACACTTTTACTAACAATACCCAATGTTATTTTCTACATGTTTATTTTTCTCTGACCCCAAAGCCGAGGCACTCAAACAATCTCCCTCTAAAATACGATCCACTTTCATATTGAACCACACAGCAGCAGAGTTCAAATGTCTCCACCTCAAGCAACCACTACAATAAATAGTGAATTACTTTTAACGGAATATGTATTTTTTTAAAGACAAAAGTAACGAGCGTGTTTTTTTTTTCCAACGCGAGAAGTAGAAAGTACCAAACGTTTGCGTACGAGGGAGTAAAACCAACAAATCGTCAGAAAAAGAAATACTCAGGTAAAGTACAAAAGACTACTTAGGCAGAGTAACAAAGTATTTGTACTTTGTTACATCCCACCTCTGGATCAGGAAGCGTGCCTGTGGCACTCAACAGAGTCGGGAACTCGCTCGCGTTCCTGCCGGTGCAAAAAAAAAAAAAAAAAAAAAAAGCGCGCGTGCAGCGGGATAACGCTGAGGAGCCATTTGGCAGACGTGCACGGCGGCATCCCCACCATTACTCATACACGCTTCACGATGATGGAGAGCCGGTGTTTCCCACCTAATGGCAGCGAAACACTCGCCCACCACGTCCACTTGACAGCGACGTGTGTGCAGTCACGACTGTTTGTGTGTATCCAGTTTATTAATTCATTCATCCTCTAATGCCGTGCAGCTGGGGAGTGAGAAAAAGAGGGATGAGGGGAGTTAAGGGGTGGGTGGTGGGGGGGAGGAGGAGGAGGAGGAGGAGACTTGTAATGAGTGGGAGAGGAGAAAAATAGAGACAAAGGAGAGGAAAAAAAGAGGGATGGTGAGTCAAAGTGGGAGAGAGGTTGAGTTGGCGCCGTTTAATCACCGCTGCTCCTTATTTGCGGACGCGCCACACACATTTGTCTAAATGATAAGTCATTAGCCGACGAACCGACTGGCAGACAGAGAGGCGATGATGAATCTACCAACGTCGCGTCATCAGGGTGACGCGAGGGGGGTAAAAAAAAAAATTTAAAAAAATGAAGCGCCGCTGAGCAAATACTCGGTTGAACAGTGTTGATGCACGGACACAATTACAATGTCAACGTGTCTTGATGGGAATTGAAGGATAAAGAAGGATAAATAATATCTATCTATCTATCTATCTATCTATCTATCTATCTATCTATCTATCTATCTATCTATCTATCTATCTATCTATCTATCTATCTATCTATCTATCTATCTGTCAGATGTTGCCCTTGGTGTCACGGCAACCCCTGCAACGTCTCTTCTTTCAGTCTGAAGTTTTAGGACAAATCAGATGATTAATTGCATCCGCACAGGTTAATGGACATCCAACTTGGCTGATGTTGTTATTTATTGCTCCATCACAACAGAGGCTCCTTCCTTCATTACAACTGCAATAGTATCTGACAAGTGTGGCAAGATCATGTCACATCACATTGGATATGCAATCCATTTATCACTTGACAAACCACAAAAACACAGGATTAAAAAAAAAAACGTACGCGATACTGTCTGCTTAGTCCGAATTGGAAAGAGAGACAGACAGCAAAGAAAAAAACCAAATTTGGCCTGCTTAAAATGAGTCCCATTCCGGCGTGCAGCTGGCCCGCAGGAGCACATCTGTGCCTCGCTGTCTGCCCTCAGCTCTGGTCTGACAACATCGCTATGGGCTGTTTCGACATCTCGCTCACTCTATTGTCCTGCCTGCCTAGACAGGGTTTCCAAGCCAGTGAAGCAGGGGCTTGGTCCCCACGGCCCAGCCCCGCAGAGCTGCGGCAATGCTAAAACGCTTACACATATTGTGCAATGTAGAGGAAAAAAAAAAAAAATAATTTTAAAAAAGCCATGAGCTTAGCGGCTCTGCGGTGTCACAGGGCAAATTGTAACCAGACCCCCGGCACGGAGGAAGTGCCCACGCCACCCTTGTAACCGGAGCTCTGTCTGCCCATGGCCGTCCCAGTGTGTGGACACCCGAGCGCAGACAGACAGACAGACAGACAGACAGACAGACAGACAGACAGAAGGGGGTTCAAGAGAAAAAGAAAAGTGAGAAACTTGACGGACACGCGTGGAAAAAAAGGAAACGTGTTGAAGCAGACAGAGAAACAAGAGGGGTGGTGGAGCTATGACGGGGGGCCGGGGGGGGGGGGGAGGCCCCAGGGGCCAGTGCTACGGCTGGTCCATATAAAACGTAGTAGGGGGCGCATTCTTCCGAGTCTCTTTGTCTGCCGCTTGCCTCTAAACTTCCCCGCTGCACTCGATCCACACCAGGAGAAGATCGGAGCAGCACAAATGTGCAAATGTGCGAGAGTGTTTGTTGGGTGGGTTGCCTCTCGCACGAAACAGAACCAACGTTGCACAATTATGCTGTCCAGTACCGTGCCTTTTTTCCTCTGCCGGGTGTGTGTCTCTCTGTTTTATTTCTATTTTTTTTTTTTTTTTGGCTGCAGGCTCTGGATTTGTTTGTGCATTTGTATGTGTGTGTGTGTGTGTGTGAGAGAGAGAGAGAGAGAGAGAGAGAGAGAGTATGCGCCCGTGTGTAAACGTGGTCCGGTGTGAGTTGGCTTGTTCCTTACGTGTTTTCCCCTGAGCTTTTGCCCTTTTGTATGTACAGTACGACTGTGTGGGTGTGTTTCCAAGGCAGGAGACAGAAAAGTCTGTTTAATCCACAGCAGCCCCGGATACACCAGAACAGCATGCCATCACAACCATAACTCACACACACAGCAGCTATGTGTGCGCATAGCGGCATGTCTGTGTCATTGTGTGTGTGTGTGTGTGTGTGTGTGTGTTGGAGAAAGAGAGAGATTGTGGCTTAGGGAGCAGCCTTGATATCAAACATGGGTGATCCATCCAGCATCTCGCAGTGAGCAGGATCTAGCAACAGGAGACCACGTCACCAAGCCGGAAAGATGTTAATACTGTGAATTGTACGCAGCGAGTGGCAGTTCTCATTTGCCGATCGCTCGGCCGCTGACTCGCTCGTTCACTCTGATGGCGTCAATTACATTTCAGCCGCCGTTATACCTGAAAAACATACAGTGTGACCTCTTCAGGTAAATATTTATTAGTTATTTTGTGGGGTATACGACACACGTTTATAGATCTAAATGACATCGATTTTAATGTTAACATTTCTGTGGGTGCCAAGGTCGTCAAAGTTCCTTTCCTTGATGATGTGCAGTGTGTAATCAACAAGGACAAGATTCAAACTTGAGCGACTTCTACAAGTTGCACTACTTTATAGGTGTTGCAGAATGCTCTTGAAAAAATACCGGCGGTGTGATTGTGAGCGTGTTTTAAGCTGCGACTGCCAATGAGCACCAGCGCAGTCGTCATCGTGGAACATCCTTGGAGGAAGTCTGAGGAGTACATTACGACTTCTTCAGCGACGGCGCTCTGAGAAGTGATGCACAGGGATGGCAGGGAGCCGGTTACCAACTTATAATGGTGTGCGCTCACAGTGGGCAGCACAACTGCTTCCTCTTCATCTGAAACCCTGTTTTGCTCCCTCAAACAAGAGAAATGGGGATTGTGGCAGGTAGAAGGCCCCAAAGAGAAAACACACCGGGGGAGGGATAAAAGGAATGGCTAAACAAGACGTGGAAGACATCCTAATGACCGGGAGACTTGTCACCCACCCCACTCAAACAAAAGTGCAGAAACGGGCGGGTGTGTGGGCGGGAGAGGAGCGAGCGGGCGCAGGTAGCGTACGGCTGCGCCCGCTCGGCCTCAAGCCGTGAAAAAAAAGTGAGGAAAGTTGCAGATGCGGAGAGGGAACGGTGCACAGAGAGTCGGGTCCGACCTGGGCTTGTCACTGAGAGAGCGGGGATCAAACAGGCGGATCCTGAATTCATTGTCGGAGTTATGAGGGCGCAACGAAAATACAGCAGCTGCGTTTTCCATTACAGTCGTTCGCAAAATGAAAGCGATATTTGTAAAATTTGGACAAAGTGCAATTGCGATTTGCAGGCGTTTCCATCCAATGGTGTGATGCGAGAATTACGTCCCGCAAGAGTTTGCGTGATTCTCGCGGGACGTGATTCTCGTAACATCTCGCCCCGCGAGAAAATTACGCTTGCCTTTGTTTGCTTACGTTTGTTTGTATATTTCTCTCTTTGATTACTTGTAAAAAATATTCCGTCTCCTCCTCCGTCCAAACATAAGGCGCCATTTTTGCTTAGAGTGAACTGGTCACGTGACCCCATACGTAACATCCGGTGACCCTTAATTGCGAAAAAAAAAAAAAAGATATACCTTTATATCAGTACGTCTGATAAACCACCTCATGAGAGCGTAAAAACCTTTTAGCGATATCTGAGCGTTTTTTTTGAAGTTTCTGTGTTTTCATTACCAGTTTTTTTTTTTATTGCGATATTTGGGTTTTGCTCAATTTTAGTAGTAATGGAAACGCTGCTACAGAGGAGAGCAAAGGATGAGTCACTTCTCTTATGACTCAATGACATGCTTAGATTTGGTGTGTGTGTGTGTGTGTGTGTGTGTGTGTGTGTGTGTGTGTGACGTGAGTGACAGGCAATGCATAATTTAAGGATGACTGTAGCGAAAATGCTGCAGGTTGTCCTCGGTATGGACATCTGCTCAGTGCAAACATTTACATGTAAATGCAATGGTAATAGGAAAGGACGAGGAGGTGGTGTAAAGAGGAAAGGAAATCATGAAACCATAATGAAACAAGAGAATAGACAGAAGACGGATGAGGTACGGGGGGACGGGGGGGCTCAGGAGGGGGGCCTGATGAAGGGACGGGTCGGGGTGGGGGGTCCAGATCTAAGCCGCACCTCTCGTCCATACACTCCTACCTAGGAAAGGAGGGATTTACTCTCTCTGGGTGGGAGGGAAGGATGGAAGGAGGCCGGGAGCAGAAAAATGAGGAGGAGGAGGAGGAGGAGGAGGAGGAGGAGGAGGAGGAAGACCACTGAAGGGTGGGCGGGTGTGGAGAGACAACTGGGGGGGGATGAAGACAAAAACATATCAAGAAGGAAAAAAGAGGAAGATTTATCATGAACCAAAAAAAAAAAAAATGACTCTACCATGCTCACCTAGTTACCGAGGCTCAGAAAAAAAAGTATTTTGTCCAATTATAATGAAAATTATTTCTCTATAATACTCGTCAAAATAGAAAGATTGAGGAGGATTTAAAGAGGGCAGCCATGTTCCCAACGGGTCAGTGCCACATGTGGCTCCCAAAAGATCACAAGAGTCATGTGAAAGCATTTTAAATCCAAGACGCTGTAATAATAAAATATGCAATCGATAGAACAGATCATCAAAATGTGTAAATATAACTGCGCAGTGAAAGAAAAAAAATCTTGCTCAGTTTGATATTTCTTTGCTAGAATTGCTGTTTGGTCAGAAAACAAGACAAAGGCGTCATCCGCGTACAAAAATAGCAGGACATTTATGTTCTTTAGTTACAAAGCCACGTGTGGAGAAATCTACAGTTGGCGCCCCAGAGGGATAATGGGAAAATTTGGAGAAGAGGCAGCTGGCACTGACAAGACTCCCATAATGACCCAGCCCGAGACGCCCCCACCCTGTTCCTCCATCACCCTCCCCGAGCGAACGCAGCGGCCCTCGTTCAACAGCGCACACCCGGCCGAGAATGTAGCAGCGCTTCTTTAATTGTTGGTGGGCAAAAGAAAAACTTTTATTCGTCTTTAATTCGTCTTCAAATGTCTTCTCCTGGTTCTCTGCCGACGTGGCCTACCTACCGCTCCAGCTCCTTTACGGGGGAGCCGAGGCTGAAGTGCATTACGGGAGATGCCAGACTTCTTTATAATCTACCAGCAGGCTTTCACAGCTGCCTGTCAGCAACTCAACACTCTCCTCTCTCTCTCCCTCTCTCTCTCTCTCTCTCTCATAGACACACACACAGTAAGCAGAGGCGTGGAGGACTTGTTTGAGAAAGAGACACTGAGCCACACCAACATCACTTAGGCAACTTAAAAAAACAAAAACAAAAAAACAAAATCACATTTCTGTCCTCCCTGCACTTCTCTCAAGAAACATGAGAGTTTCCGCTGAAGCCCCTGGTGGATCTCTTCGTCCCTCTCTCCCTCGTCTCTCTCTCTCTCTCTCTGTCTGTCTCTCTCTTACTGTCGTTTCTCACCAACTCAAAACTCAATTAGTAAATTAGTTCCAGCTCGCTAAGCGTTAAACAGCGGCATGGGAGCACGTAAACACACACTCCACACTCCATTAGGGCTCCACAAGCACCATACAACACCCCCCCCAAAAAAAAACTCCTGGTAGGCAGGTACACACACACACACACACACACACACACACACACACACGCTCCCAGTGTAATTAATTTATCCACTCACAGAGGAGCGCATTACCGCAAACACGGACA